>NCVS01001957.1:0-40216 GCA_003055095.1 Goniozus legneri | reverse complement strand
CCTCCTCCTCCTCCTCGTCTTTTCTTCCCCGCGACTAACGACATCCGAAAAAACGAGTCCCCGAACTCGAGCACGTTGCGCTCTCCTTGATTCGTCGTTATTTCGTTAATTTTTTTTGCTCTCCATCCTCGAGCCGAAAACCAGATTCAGGGTAAACCGAGCGTGAACGGGCGAGCGAGTATTCTATTACAGCCGGGACGACGATTCAGTTAAGCCCCGGCGGATGGAGAGGAGAGTAGCGTCACATCCCGGGCATGATTTCCGCCTCTGGACTCGCCGCGGAATCCTTTCTCGCGGCGGAGAGACATGACCAGGATTACCATTTTCAATGTGTCTACGAGGGCTCCGCGCTCGTCCCACCTACCCCGTGAGAAACGCCCTGAAAAAGGAACAAAAGCTCGACTACCCGGGCTCGGAAGAATACGAGGCCGCCGATCGAGTATATCGAGCTTTTACGAGCGATCGCGGTGGCTCGTCGCGCCCGCTCTGTTATTTCTTCTCGAAACGAGACCGTCTTCTCCTCTAATCGCGTTTTAATTGGTCGAGATTACGGCGACTGTCTCTCGAAAACAAGACGATAGAATCGTATTAGTCAAAGTTACCATAACAAATATTTCCATAGAAATTGCAGTTATCCGAAAACGATAACCAAATCTATTCTTTTCGTTATTTTGCCAAAGAACGTTAATCGAAGGCGCGAAACGGAAGAACCACTCCCGAATGATATCGAAGAGAGTGCGAAGATTCGACTTTAATTATTAGCCGTCGTTATCGAGAGATAGTTTGCCGAGATTCCCGGAATCGATATCGCATTCTCCGGGCTTACCGGTTCATTTTCGCGTGGAAACGAGTCGGGCTCGCGAGCCGTTATTGCCAAAGATCGCGATACGTATCGCGCGCGACTCTTTATCGTTCGTACTCGGTTCGGAGCGTATATGGCCGTCACTGTCCGTTTTACGATTTTTGGAATGCGACCCACATGCTATCTCGCATCGGAATACCGCGCGGAGCAACCACATTTCCTCTGATACTCACTGGCCACGTGCATGAAACCGTAAACTAATACGGTGGTAAATGAGGGCGATTCAGCCGAGACCTCACAACGGTATTTCCCAGAATGAATAGGCTTCACATCCTTTAAAACCACTCGGTGGGCGTCGCTTCGATTCACCTGAAATTCAATTAAAAGTTATATGTATGTAGAATTGGAATGACGACTGTGCGTACGTTTTAATGGGATTAGCGCGATCAATTTTTAAGTTGGCTATGAACCGAACGGCTACAAAAGCATTTATCCTTGCCCATTGAAAATAACGTTGTAAAACCGCTGGATATTAAAAATCTAATTTTTTTTTCTCTTCTCTTGATATCGGTTTACGATACGTAAACCGACTACGTTCCTTTTAAGGTTTATGGCATCGTGAAAAAACATCTTCCAGTTTCTATATTCTCGTCGTTGTTCTCCACTGTGAAGTTTTCCAAATGAATTTCGTGAATTCTATATATGTACATCTTTATTAGCGAATTAGGGCCGAGATTTTTATCGACGGGAATTCAAAAATTAGCGCGATTCGTTAGGCGCGGTCGTAAGACGGGAACGAAAATCTCTCGAATCTCGTACATTTTTATCAAAAAATTAGAGCGAAGATTCGATCTCGAACAATTTAAAAATGAACAGTCGAATAAACGTGTTTGTTACAGAAGAAGAAAAATTTCTCAAACTTTATAAATTTTTATCGAAGAATTAGACCCGAGATTTAATCTCTAGTTATTCGAAAATTACCGTGGCGAGATAGGCGTGTTCATAATGCGGGAACAGGAATTACGAATTGTACGCGGAATGGGGGAAACGTAAGACACGCACGAGAATATAACTTCCTTGCTTTAAGATTTAATTTGTGCCATAACAGTACGCGTATGCTTGGTTGCGTCATATCTGGATTCCGAACAAGAGAATCCGCGTAATTTCGCGTTTGGTTCTGTATCTCTCGTAAAGTTTTGTCGCGGGCTACAATTTGTACGTAACAATTTCGTGTTTCTCATTACCGGATCTCGTTATTAAAATATCCTCGTCTCGAGTTATTCAATGGATTTTGATAGTGGATGAGAATCCGATAAAGGATCGCTCGGCATTTCTGCCGGTAATCGACGAATTTGCCTACCTCGATTCGAGTTAATTCTGGATAGACGAGCGCGATGGTGGGAGAGCATACGGCCGGCTATGAGTATCATTTATTGCAAATCGATCGCGCTCACTCGTTCTCTCCGACACTCTCTGGCACGCGCGCGCGTTCTCGTGCTCTCGTGGTCGATCGTGCGCGACAAACAATACCTCGCAACAACGATTAATTATATGTTGCCGCTGGCAGCATATAAATCATACAATCAATTTCGGTCGGCTTCCCTTGGTAGCTGGCACCTACACGCTCATGAGCCAAGTACCCATCTGGCGAAATGGCTGCCATCCTCTCCTGCAGGAGCGTCCGATAGCCAGCGTTTTATTTAATGTGCCGTAATTCGGTAAACCGATCGATGTGTCATCACGACTTTGACCTCGCAAAATGTCGCTTAACCCAGGAACAACGCTACGCGTACAGAGCAAGTCGGCAAACGCGTTCCGCTATTCCGTCAGTTGAAATAAAAAATTGGGTATACGTAAATAATCTTTTTGCTTTTCGAACAATCGAACGTAAAAATAGCAGATCATTTTCAACTCTAATATTCGAGAAACATACTGTCGTTTTGTCACACCGCGTATACAAATCCACAACGTATAAGGATTCGAAACAACAGTCGAAATTTATTCAAGAATACCTACAACATATTTCACGAGTACTACACTCTTTCTCTCGTGTAGTCACGACCGTCGATTCGTTTTATATCTTGCCCTCTGATGAATTTTTATTACCCCCCTCCTGTTTTTTTCTCTCGACCTACTCGTTTATGAAGTTATACGATATAAATTCCCATATCTCGTATTTTTTATAACGTTTATTCGTGAGCAATATAACCAGGGGTAATAGATGTCTGAATAAATTCGTTGGAAAGCGTCTTTGGTCGCAAATTTCCCGCCGTTATCGCGTATTTACGTGCTACTGTTCTGGCTGGAGCGCGAAAGCAATTTATCAGACGGTTGCGTTTTGTATTGCATCGCATTTCACACCGCGCTGAAAAGATCTCAAGAAAATCTTACGGTCACGCGAAGAGGTGCATCTAATATCTCTTCGTTCAACTATTAATTTTCGATGCAATTTGGATTATCGCTCTCTCGCTCTGGAACGGTACGCAACTTCTCGAGCGTATTTTAACCCTAGCTGTAGAGCTAGCTAGCAGAGTATATATAGGCGCGCGCGCACGATAAAGTCGGGGGGTGCAAAACGGGCGAAAAGAAACTTGGTCGCTCGACGAAACTCGAAAGAACATAACCGAGAAACTCTCTCTCTCTTTCTCTTTTCCTCCCCCGACCTTCTAGATTCCCTTTTCCACGTTTCGCGCGACGATTGCACACGCCAACCGTAAAACAGTTCGCCGTTTCGCGGCAAGTCACCTCTTTCAACTTTTAACAAATGCCAATTTCCCGAGCTCGAGTCGGGAGAACGGAGATTGAAGCGCAACTTTTCCCTCGAAATTAATCGAATTACTCACGTCGACTATTTCGCCGAGGGCACCGAATACGCCTATCGGTGGGAGCTCCTTCGGCACGTAACGAAAAAACTCCGAGCCCTTGTACCACTTGACGGTGTAGAGCGACTTGGACTCGAGGTCGTAGTTACAGGTGAGGTTGACGGTCGAGCCAGCCGCTACGGCGAGGGGCAAGTCGATCGAAACGTTGCTCAATCCCTGCGTACCTGTAAAATGGGAAAGTAAGAAAAGCTATGAAAACGCCGTGCCCGCCGATATATACATATATAGACGAGTAATGCTCCCGCGCGTACCGTACCGTACGGGCAAATGATATCCGGATTAAGCGAACGGTATAACGAGATAGGGGGAGCGAGAGGCCACTAGACGATGCGCGCACCGGGGATAATAAAGCACCACGAAACGAGAAAGGGAGATACCTAATGCCACGAGGATCGCGAGTTGCGACGCAACCAACATAAACGGACAGGTGCTTAAGCAACTTTCAGCGTAATCCTCGCTACGTCAGCGTCGGCGTTAGCTATCCTGAAGGATTAAACGTCGAGAGCAGGGGAAGAATGGGAAGGAACGGGAAGGAACGGGGAAAATGGTTGCACCCGTTCTCGGGGAAATTCGCCCAAGCCGACCTCGATGCGCGCGAGCGCTCGGATTCGTTTCGTCCTGGATTATCGCGCGTCTTGCTATTGCGGCGAAAAATTCGCGTAGAGGACGCTCGACCAACGCCGGACTCCCGGGTTCGTCGACCCGCGGTGTGTAAACACGAGGAATGGAGGGAAAGAGGAAGACGTTTCGTGAGATTTATCCGCCGGTCGGTCGTTAATTAGGCCTTTTTTATACGCCCTCGCGTCCGGTCGTTCGTGCAAACATTCGTCTATTAATATAGGTATCAAGATCAACCGCTAATTGCTTTCTTTTCGTTTTTTAACGAAAGTACACTTTCCGCGTTTTAATGAAAATTATGTATTTTAGCGATGAACGAAGTAATTTTGAATTAACTTGGGAATTTTTAAATATTATTGAAACATACAAGTAGACATAAAGCGAACGGGGTTTGAATTATAAAAATCTTTCCTCGACCAATCGGAAATAATTTTCAGTATTGTGGGTGTGGCTCGCTCGAATTTCAATCCCAAATCTGTTTACAGGATATATATATGTATATATTTATCGATTGCAAATATTGACATTGTTCCCTGATTGGCTAATGAGAAATCTGATTAATTCAGGAACCATACGTCAAATATGAAATAAAAAACAAAATTTTCGCTTAAATTTCAAAAAAGTCAAATTTTTCTCATAGGAATTTCAAAATTGGCATCCAAACAAATTTGGTTCGAAAAAAGTTTCGAATAGGAGTATGTTCTGAAAGAAAATTGTAATAGAATAACCGAATTCGAATTACGAGAATTTCTCGCGATGATACCGGCGCCCAGGATTCGGTCCGTAGGGTAATTACAAGTGACGTTAACGACCAACTTTGAACCTCGGCAGCTCTAATCAGTTGTTTTGGGAGGTTGGGAGGCACACACTCGCACACCAGCGCACACGCTAACTGTTAGATTTAAATATACCGGCGTTCGCTAATCACCTTGCTAATCCTTAATTACCGCCTAGAGCGAGCTTACCGTCGCGCCACGATTGTTATTCGCATCGCGGACCGTGCGCACCTTCCGTTTTCGGGCTACTCGCTAACCCGCCAACCTCCCATAAATAAATGCACCGAGAGCGGGAGACAATGCCGAGCGCGATCTCGCGCCTGTAAACTGCCTACGGATAAAATGAAAGAGAGAGAGAGACAGAGAGAGAGAGAGAGGGAGGAAGGGACAGAGTGTAGGAGGTTATCAGAGCAGGATCGTCCTTTAAATTATTGCGAGAACGATAATGTCGCGCCCCACGAACGACTTATTCGAAATCGTTTCTTCACAATGCTTTTCGTATTTCCGTTTGAATCGAGATTGCGCTGGATCTATTTCTCTCTCCCTCTCTCTCCCTCTCTCGCGAATGCGCTCGCGTGCGCTTTCCCGACCCGGTTTATAAAGAAACTTTTGCAATCTGAACTTTGTAAGCTCGTGCGCGCCGGCTTAAAACGGCATAGGGAGCCAATTTAAATTGTACGCATCGTGTTTCCCTCGCGATATTAATTAGCAACGTAGCTCGCTGCATAGCAATCGTCAATACGAGAAATTAAAAACTTGAGTGACGCGCGCGCGATGCTGCGTTTGTTTTCGCTCGTTATTCATTCCAAGTGTACTCCTACTTCTTTTTTTATCTGAATACACAATCAACGAAAACTATGGAGTGAGAAAAACTCTTAATCACGGTTTAATTACTTATATCTATACGCTGCTTGAATCAGGAGGTTGAAACTTGAAAAAAAAAAAGAAAAACGGCCTACTCTGACTATTATGCACATCCTTGGCGAGATACCCGACGGCTGCGAAGCCGTTGGAAGGCAAAGGCGTAAAGGGCTCGTGCTCCGAAATGAGATCCCTTTCTTCCTTCGAAATTCAACTAAATGAAAAAAAGGGGGAGAGAAGAGAAAAAAGAGAAACGTCTCTGCTCTACGGCCATAGCCGCAGAGGCTTTTATTGTTTCATGAAAAGGAGCGTATAAAAAAAAACGAACGAGAAATAGAAGCGAGGGGTATGGAAGAGAGAAAAAAAAATGTTGAAGCAGCTCTCTCGCAAAACCGACCTACATATCTATTGCGGTCTTTCGCACTCTTCAAGTACCGGCGCGCTTTCAGGATTATTAAAATTCGCGTTAGCGGGGTCTCGTTATCGCGCATAATCTACCGCGCTAAATTTCAACTGGCCTTTTCGCTGCATGAGAAACGACGTCGTTTAAAAAAATCTCGTATCGACGAGAGCCGCCCCCTCTGATTTACGAAGCTCTCTCGAATCGTCGAGTGAAAAGGAGAGAAAGAGAGAGAGAGAGAGAAAGAGAGAGAAAAAGAGCGGAGGTGCTTAATTCTATAAACGGTACTCGATACGAACTGGCAAACAGTTTCGCCTTACTCGATTTCCATTGGAGATGGGTAAACGGCGAGAACTGGTTAATATTGCAAGAAACCCGTTGGTTCGCTCGTTCGATCCTCGAGAGGGGAGGGAGGTTCTTTCGGGTCCTGCCGCGAAATCCGCGAAACGTTACCGAAAACTTTTTATACGACCGCGCGATAAAAAGTTTATGACGTATTCTCGAGGCGCGTATACACACGACTCACTCCAGGTGCGCCCGTCTCGTCGTATAAGAAACGAGGATCGCGCTCGTTTCGCGTATTAGGATTCTCGCGCGCTCTCTCGACATCGAGAACACATTTGCGCTCGCGCGCGTCGCGAGATTCGGCCCATTCGATCGCGCTTTGTCGATCGCGTAATAAAATTCCGGATTCAGGTTTCCCCCACCCACCCTTCTTGCCCTCGTATGGAAATCTCCTCGCTAGTGAGTAACGATTTTCTTTCTTCCTTTCCTTTCCCTCCTTTTTTCCATCTTTTCTTTTGACTTTTATATTCGCCGTCGAAGATCCCTCCCGGGAGAAACGCCAGCGAAATTCAAATGCGTTCTCGAGTTTTCCGAAGCGTTAGCCGGTAGTGCTCGTTCTCGTTTCCGTTCGATGCTATTGAATTACAGTGGTTACCGATCGAAAGTACGATTAATATCGAGTAGTGTTAAGGCGACTCGAACCAAATAATGGCACTCTCTAATACGTTTGCGATATATGAGCTTCATTCGAGCCAGATCGGCTAAAGTAATACATATACAACCATATGTATTTCATAACGTAGCTAATAGGCAGTCTAATCAGATTCGAACTAGTGGTATCCTATCGGAATATTCAATGGCGAAGCCTGATCCCCACCGCATCGTAATACCCGATTAAAGCTTACCGTAATGACGTTTGATCTGGTGTAACACTGTCTGGCTGTGCCCCCAAAGAATTCCCATACAGTATGGAATGAAAACAAGATTCAAAGAGAGAACGACGCCATCCAGTTTCGAGCTTGATGCTCGGGCTTTCTCCAAGATATGAATATAACGTCGTTCCTGAGGGTACACAAAAATCCTAAAGACCAATTCTCGGAGTCACGTACATGTAAATGCGAATTTGGTGTATTTCTTTCGGGTCTGAGATCGGCCAGAGAGAAAAGACGGTATTCTTCTGGAGTGACTTTGTTATTCAAACGAATTACTTACTACGTATATGTACACGCGATACGCGTATCATACAAAGGGCGAAACAACCGCGAAAACTCTAAATAATACGTATCTCGTAAAATTCAGAGAACGTTTTTTAAATTTTATCGCAAGTTATTTCTAATTGGTTAGTGATAATCTGGAACTCTGCGATACTGCGCATGCGTGAGAATTTCTAGTTTATTTATTCAACGTATCTTCTCCGATGATTCTTCCCGAATAGAGGGATATTATTCAGAGCGGCGAACATCGAAAATTTTAAGCGAGCGTAGGTGGAAAACAAATATAAAAATCGGAAAGCTTTCGCCTTAATGGTCTCTTAAAGCATCTTGCGGAAACGTTACGCGGTATAAAGCATGTTACACCGTGGCACTCAGCGACGACCGCGCGCAATCGAGTAAAGTGACTCACGAATGCGATGGGAAAAAGTAAACAATGAAGGAAAAAAGTATAAAACGATTCGCTCCGCAAGCGAATCATCGTTTCGCGTATACACACAGATATTCTTTAATGTCCCGCTGAAAGTCAAATACGCGTTACATAGCGTTGCCATAACAATTCCCGTCTCCCGACCACCCTCCCCTCTCGCCGCCGCTTCTTTTATATCGCCCGATACTCGTTCTCCCTGTAATTCCAAAAGTAAATCTGTTTCGAGCGAGTTCCGCGTAACGAGATTCGATTTTGTCCCCCTCGAGGCAATGATCGAGCGCGCACGAGAGAAGTCAGTCCAAGTTATCTCGCTCGGAAAAATAGTCCTTTTGGGCGGTGCGCGCGTGTGCCATGTACGAATGAGCTGACTCGCGTCGGAATATCGGTGAATGGCTGCGCGATGGATTCACCGAAAAACTCGAGCGTGTTCCGCGACGACGAGCATACGTACGATTCGAGTTTTTACTCTTTTCTACCTACTCGCGCACGAGAGAACAAAGTAGTCTTACACCGTCGGAGCAAATCGCTCGAGCGCGAATATTTCACAGTCCTGTTGACTTTCCGGCTGGTCCTTTTATATTTCACCGCTGTGGTGATAGCATTTTCCTGCTTTTCGGAAACCTCGTTGATTTCGGTAATCGAGTTTCGAGTTGTACCCAATCGCATTAACGCGTACCGCGTACGACGAGATACGCGAAAGATTATGTATAGTATATTCTTGTATAGGGTGTCTCGAAAAATATGTTAAATTACGAATAAAATAAAAAATTCCGAGTCAAAAAATTCGCACGGTGTTCAAAAAGATGGTTTCTCGCACTCATTCATTATTAAACTCGATCGATTTTTAGTCGCGAATGAAATTCTAAGAAACCACGCCCATCGGTATAAAAATGATTACGGCAATTCATATTCTATGATCGCGAGATGATTCTGAAACGCCCCGTATATCGATTGGACTCTCGACGAGAAAGTGCAAAAGACCAAGAGACGGGGTTCTTTGCCGAAAGTTTTTCTCTCTTCCCATTCAGGAAGAATATAATTAGAAGCGAGGGGCCGAAGCCTAGATCGTCGCGAAACAGCACAATGAGTTTTCGCACTCTCGTGCGGCCAGCGCGAGCTAGGGGGCTCAAAAGAACACCGAAACGTCGGATTAAAGTTTAAACCCCCGACAGCGTTGAAAAATACTTTGTTAATTGATACCGACGCGTATATAGCCGGGTACAAGAAAAAGAAGAAACCTAACGCGTCTGCTCACCGCCTTTAATTAACGTTCGCATTAACAAGGAATTATTCACGAGGAGGAGCGCGAATTTGACAAATTTGCCAAAGTGAATTAAAGTTTTATAAAACACCGGAGGCACTGACTTACAGGACAAAGGAGCCCCGCCATCCAACTTCGCCTCCAGATGTTCCTCGTGACGAACACCCATCCGCGATCGTCTCGTTTACGTTCCATCGATTCTCCATTCGTTCCGTTCGGCTCGATCGTTCGCGTGTATACGAAAAAAGAATCGAGAGATTGCCACTCCGGGCGGATGAACCCGCTAAATCTACTCGGGAAATTTTTCAATTTCTCATCGCGGTTTTAGAGAGGGAAAAAAGATTCCGCGTCATTTTCGCCTAGGTAAGGTTCGACGCGGGTGTATATATATATATATATAGAAGCGAGGATCTCGCCAGAGGGGGGCCAAGTATGTGCGGCATGTTTATGTAGGGTTGTGATTTACTCCCCTTGCGAGGTGTATTGCCGATAAGCGCGCACACGCGCGCAAATACCGAAGCACCGTCGGAGCACGGAGTTGGCTGAATGCACGTCGCTCGAGTGGCAAGGGAGGGTGAAATTTGTCGGTCGAGGTGTGGGCTCCATTTCTCGATATATCGCTATACAATTCCAAGTCTGAGTGTACATATATACATATATACATGTATATGTAACGCGGTGAATCGTCTTGGAAGGTTCTCCCGTAACGCGAATGCCTCTGGCGCCGTAATCCCGGGCCGAAACTTCATTTCATCCTCCGGGGATAGATCGCGATAGATTTGTCGAAACGGTATAAGATTCCCAAGTTCGCCGTAGATCCTGCCGGCTTTGTTTCCCGCGGCCGACGAAATTCCAGAATTAAGTTCAATTTGGGGCCAGCGCTACGTGAGGGGAATTTCGTGGCTGTTCTTTAAATGAAACGCTCCGCGGTGGTCGCTCGGATATAACCAGGCATTTGTACTTTATTCGTTCTTGGATTATACAGGCTGGACCAGTTATAATGTTAATCAAGTGGGATTGAAGTACTCTCCTACTTTCGAGACTCTCGTAACTAAAACGTACAATTCGATTAGGAATTGACATTCCGCTCCGAGTTTTCAAGATGACTTCCAACCTCTCGAAACTCCAGGAAATATTCTCAGGATAATGTTTTATCACGCATACATATTCGATAGATATGTAAATGTATTTTTTCAAATCTCGAAACAGCTGTTATTCGATTGGATGAAATGAAATGCGTTTGTCTCGAGGTACATATCGTTTCTTTTCCCTCTAATAATTGCATTTGTTTTTTCTTTAACCGAAAAATAGTACATTTATCCGGTTAAACGCCGAGAAAGAATGGTAATTCCAAACAGCATGTTAGTCGGCTACCTTTTTTTCCAACGAATTTCGAAATTGAATTTCCTATCTCCACGACCATTCCACTCGATCTTTCTTCCTTTTTAACGGCGCTTCTTCGAATTTTTCATTCGATTGTCTCGGAGAGAAGCGCGCTTCGTATATTTCTGTACCGTTGACGGTACCGCGCGCCGTCTCAGCGAAGAATAGGAAAAGCCTCGGTAAAAAAGGAAAAAGAGCTCGCTCATACGCACTCCTCGTGTACGCGCGATGTCGGGAGGAAGCGAGGACGCGCCGCAACAACGGATGTGTATTATACTGACAGCCCGGTGGGGATAAAGTGCAATCCCCCTTACGCGTCTTCGAACTTCGTTACCGACAATGAACTCACATTCTCACAGTTTCTTCCTCTTTCTCTTTCTTCCTGCTTCCTGATTACCGAATTAACGTATCGTGTGTACTGTTTTAACGGCGAGCCAGGGAATTCATACATTTTTTTACACGACGGAGGAGGTTTAATTTACCGCGTTGCGGCCACGGGTATATACGCGTATGGCCAATTTAACACCGAGCGAAAAAACTACCGAGCTCGGGTTTATATTTCGAGAGCGTTATCGAATTTTTTTCCAACCGACGATATCACCCTTTCGCGCACCGAATAGATTAATTTATTAAATTAACTAAATATTCGCTCGTGCGTAATGGTAGTTTGGCTCGTTCAAACAACTATTTCGGTATTCGAAATTTTTTTTTTCACATTGGCAAAAGGTACTCGACGAAACGTTGGATCTGCGTATCTAACGTATTTTTCCATTTCGTCAATTCCGACGCTGCATGTACATTTCGAACGTATACATATATGTATACATATAATATATCTATACGTGACTTATACATTCGTACGATATACGTCACATTTGCGCGAGTAGTCGGCACGAGACATGACAATCCTTTGCTGAATTATTCCTGCATAATTCCCAGGTCACACAAGACAAGAAAATACAACGCTTCGGATGGCACTCGCAAATGATGAATAGCTTATGTTTCATTTCGCGAAATTATCATATCGTGTGCACCTGAGTGTCTCGCGTCTCTCCGTCCCCTGCTTCTCCTCCCTCGTCACCCCTCGGGCCACCTGGAGGCGTGAATTTATTTCCCGAAACGTCGAAAACTAACACCGAGAGCGCGCCGGAGAGCTGTTTAACGTTAAATGATGAATTATTTCGACGATATAACGCGTCTCACGAGTTTTTATTTTCGTTCTCTTTTTTAATTCACGAACGATCGAGTATAATAAATCACACGATTGGTGCACGTACTATTATTCAACGTTTCATTTTTCCCCCGTCCGCTTCGGGTTATTTTCCAGTGGTTGGTTATCGGTGGCGCGAGGGAGAGAAATAACGCGGTAAATATCGCAATTTTAATTATACATATAGTTATCGTTTCCGAGAGCGAGGGACAGTTTCGGGAAATCGCTCTCTCTCTCGTGCGCTCATCGGAATCCCAGCGGTGGCAGCTCGCTTCGGCATATATCGCTCGCTCGCGTACAGTTCCGCGTTCGAGGAGTCGGTACTTCCTGGTCTCGCATATCTTTCTCTCGCTCGCATCCGCGTGGCTTTTATTTATCGCTTCACGCAATTTCAAGTCCTTACGGTTTCTTATTCGTACGTACTTTCCGGCACTCTCTGACGTAATGAGTCGGCCAATCATCATACTACTCGCGTTCCTACAAATTCCGGTACCCACGCTTCGTGACTCGCGCGCACGCATCGAGAGAGAGAGAGAGAGAGAGAGAGAGAGAGAGAGAGAGAGAGAAAGAGAGAAAGAGAGATACGCGTATTGTTTCAAAACGCGGGGTAGGCTTGAAAATCGGAATTACACGACAATTAACTCCCATCGTCGCGTCGTAAAAGTCCGTTGTACCGGCTGGACTCTCGCGGAGACCTCGAATTTTACAGCCAGTTTTGCATAATCGTTAAAGGGAAGAGCGCACACTCGCCCGACTGCTTTCCGATTCAACGTCGAGGATCGCGCGCTAAAAACTCGTTATCGGGTGTGACTGAGAGAGAGAAAGAGTCTCGACCCTCTAATGACGATAATCTCGGAATGCAACGCTCGTGCATGAACCGCAGGGAAACGGCAACGCGTCTTGTCGTAACGAAAGAAATGTTCCTCGCGGCAAAAAATTCAGAGTTCGAGGATGCGGAGGGAGGACTAAAGTATTTTTGAACAAGATATCTGGAAATTATTATGACCTATTCTCTGCTGATTTACAATTGTTTTATATTCTACCTTACGTTGTTTATTCAATGTACGACGCAATGTTGGATCATTTTAGGATACCCATGCCGTATCGCAAAGGGATAAACGACTCGCAATCCACGACAAGCTAATACGAACTTTGACCAGAAAATTTTTAAATCACTCGTCGGATATATTCAATAGCGAACTACGGTTTAAATTATCTTTGGGATTTGGGGATTTGCCGACGCCAGGGCGTATCACGGTTGAAAATTTAAAACTGTCGGGGGGTCATCCGAGGATGCGCGGGCGGCATTAGGTTTGACATTAACGGGTGGGCGTAGCGCACGGAATCGAAAGTAGGGCGTACGGCTGGGTTATCGTAAAAATGAAAATCGCTGGTAGAAACGAATCGACACCGTAATTCGCGATTATTTATCGTTCAATCGTAAAACAAACGCGTTAGAAATATCGTTTACTCCTACGGGAGCGCAATCGTTGACATCGAAACAAATATATTTACGCTTTGAAATTGGAAACCGCACGTTCGAGGTAAAACCCTCGCAACGAGTGCGATTCGTTATCGAAAAAGCGATGAGAATCGTCGAATAATTAGTTTCATTACTCGCGACCACCGAGTTTGATTTTTGCGTTTGTATACGCTGCGAAACGGGCGAACTCGATTTCGAGAGATAGATCTATAGGAAAGATAAACAGAGAAAAAAACAACATGACAATCGAGGGAGTGAGCCAATCGGTCAGAAAGCTATTTCCCGAGGCTCGTAATGGCACGAAAGAGAGGGGTTTTGTCGTTGACTTTGCGCGAGCAGTGAGCGTTAAGCTTAATTGAAACGCGCGCGCGGGTGCGGGTGCGGGTGCGCGTGTGCGATATTCGATTTTCGCTGGGAGTTGAGCGCGACTCTTGTACGAAATCCGTAAAAGCGGAGAGGGAGAGAGAGAGAGGAAGAGAGGTAAATTTTGAAGGGACGAAAAAGAGAAAGAGAGAAACAGCGATACATCGTGTGCTCTCTGACTGAGCAATTTCCTCGGGGTGGCGCGTCTCGCGAGCGAATAACGTTTAATTGCCAGGCGCGAAATTGGGCCGAGCCGAGCGAGCGCGCTCGCGGTTCCTAACGCGATTGCTTTCGCTCCCCCAAAAATTCGCTTGTCCGAATCTCTCTCTCTCTCTCTCTCTCTCTCTCGTTCCGCCTCTCTTTTTCTTTTTTTATTCGTTGTTTTCGGTGCGGGCACACCAGTGACCACTGTTTTTTAATTAAACGTATCCACTCTTTCGACGCGGTGCTCTACAGGCTGATCCTTACCGCGCGCGCATCTGTGTGCGCGCTTCGAAATTGACAACCAAGAAATAAATGGTAGCAACGGAGCGAATAGCCTGCTACCGGTGAGAATATCGCAATCCGTGGAACTAATATTTTTTAAAATCAAGTGGATATATCGCTTTATTTGCGTAATTTAGGAATTCATAGAGTTTACGAAGAGTAAGGTAGTAGACTATCGAGAGAAATTTCATGGGAATTCAATTATGAAAGAATTCTTTATTTTAAATAATGAACTCAATTTGACCAATTTACTACGTTCCCATTCAAATTTTGATAGGAATATTTTCTGACGGATGCGATAATTATTTAAACGAGAATAGCAACTGCCAATCCGAATAATACGTATTTCTTCTGAATAATTGATATAATAACAATTGATGAATATTCAGTCGATTCAACGAATTTTTTATTTTTTTTTTCCCAAGTTATCAAACTTGAACATAATATTGAAATTCCACGATCTTTAATTTTCGAAAATGAATAATTCATTTACGTCTGTCTTATTATCGTTAAAAAATAAATTTCGTCAAACTTTAACTTTTCGTTAACTAGTTAAATAACTGTTATCAAACTGGTTGCTCATCGTCAGTCAAAACTAGACGGAAGAATTTAAAATCCAATTTCGTGCCCCCGCGCTGTTTCGTAATAATTCAAAAATAATTTGGAAAGCCAGTCTCGAGCAGGAAAGGCAAGGTAGGCTCGCTTATCATCAAAAGGAAATTATAGAACGCGCGGGCTTGGTTATAACCCGAAAATTGTTGCGCTCGAACGTGTGTACATCCCGCTCCCAGGCTCTATCCCGGCACCTCTCGCGAAAACTATGCGGCCTCCCGCGCGGGGCTCCACGTCGTGCGCAACGTCGAGCCATGTAAAATGCGATACGTATAGGCAGCGGAATGTCGCTTACACCATTGTACAAGCCCGAGTTGGTAGAACACGCGCGCGCAACTCGAGAGTCACGCGGGCACGCGCGAAATATATACGCTCGCGAGAAAATTGAAGCGCTGATGGGGCTGCGTGTTTGCCACCAGACGCCAGACGCTTTCGCTAATTATATTCCGGGCCTGGTGTGCCAGCACTGCCGCTAATCTGATTTGTTCAACTCGCGCGTATTTTTCTTTCCCCTTTTGTTTCGTTCTCTCTCTCTCTCTCTCTCTCTCTCTCTCTCTCTCTGTCTTTCATTTTTTCGCCCAACAGTTGGCGCGCTGTGTTCCGCTTTTTGATTGGAGAGTCGACGCACGACGACGGACCAATTTTATAACTTTCGCGTATTTCGCAGAGTTTTAACCGTTTTCGTTCGTGTTCGCGTATGTGATGAGAGAGAGAGAGAGAGAGAGAGAGAGAGAGAGAGAGATAGAGAGAGCGAAGAACTGTGCGCTAATTGCATACTTTTCGTGATGCGGAATCGGCTTTATTAGCGGGCCAGAATGCATTTCGAATAATTTACACCGGGAATTCTAAGCGTTCTATTACGTATACGCTGAAAAACGATATTCGATTTCGAGAGGAGAACTCTTGATTGTTGTTTTCGATATCGGAACGGCGCACGTCATTATTGGAATTCAATTAACATGGTGATATATAGAGTTATAGAAGAATTTACGTTGCGTACGTGCGCGGTTCGAGTAACGAAATTAATGAAAGGTCAATTAATTGTCCAAAATTAACGAAAAATCACAAATTGTCCGTAGTGGCACCATATGTGTGATGCAACGCAGGATAATCGAGTGCAAAGCATTTTTAGTGAGGACGAATCCGAATTCCGTCCCGATTAGGATTACCCCCACTTTTCTACAGATTCCCCTACGACGCTTATTTCTGCATCATATTCTCTATCGGATATTTCTATTATTCGTTAATTTTACAAAACTCTAACACTCCCTAACACCCTAACACCCTAATCTTTACGAAACTGCAATTATTACTATAAGGGGTGAATCGCACGGTGCTCGGTGCGCTCTTCGCGCGCCCCTCGCCGTGCTCCCAAAAATATAAAAACATTACAGGCAGTAGCTAATCACTGCAGGGACAAATCCTAACTTTTGCCTAAATTACAGTTTCTTTATTAAAATTATAAGAGAAAAATTACATGGCGCTCTTGGCGCTGGACGGGTAAATATGAGTGGTAGTGGGGCAAATTTTCGTGGGATGGAATTCGGACGTTACCGAAAAAAATACGGGACGGAACTCGGAATTTTTTTGCGCTTTGGAACGGATTTCGACTTCTCCATTTCGTGAAAATGAATGTTTTTATTACACAGTCCGAGAGCTTTTTTTCTCTGATATATACAAAATATCCTATTTCAATAAGTGTATTTATCAGTTAAATCTGCAGTTGGATATCTTTTTTAATTTTTACGCTCGTGAAAATTGAAACATTCCACGTTTTCTATACATCCTACTCGTCCAGTAAACAACACGAAATTACGCTTCCCTTTTCGTCCGAGAACTCTTCCTCGTATTTGTCTTTTTCACTCCAGCTTAAAAGCGCTCACTTAGCGCTATAGAGTCAATCTTCCGCCTCGGACAGTCCTTTAACGCGCAAATATTTGACAAACCAAGGAAGAGATTCCAAAGTGGCGCAGTTGCGCGAAGAAAAGTCGGATAGGAAGTGCCTCGCTCGTGGATTAACGAGCGCGACAGTTATCCAGCGAACGATTTAATTAATAAATATCTTTCCGTATAGGACAGAGTGCAGTACCGAGTATCCCAGTGCCATTCCCGAGCTTCTTGCGCGTCAATAAATATTGCCCACTCTATGGCGACGAAGAACTGGTCCAATAATCGACCGAGTAAATAAATTGCGGACGATAAATAAGCGGAAAGCGGAATGCGAGGCGTGTCGGATGTATATCGATTCTCTCTCGTCTCTCCCTCCCTCCCCTCCTCTCTCTCTCTCTCTCTCTTCGCTTTTTACGTCTCGCGAAAAGCGTGTGACGCTCGAATCGAACACGAGATTCTTCTCTCTTGGTTCGCGTTATTATAACGAGATCGAATTAAGTTCGTCAAGAATTTTCTCTTTCTTTTGCCGAGATCTCCTCGTTCGCGCGAGAGAGAATTACGACGTTCCGGGCTTTGATTCTTCTACCGTTGACGAGACTCGACCGGTGTATACGCCTTCCCGATTCACTTCGTTATTTATTTTTCCAGCTCGAGAGCTCAGTGTTGGGTTATTTGCGATGAACAAGAACGAGAGAGGGGGGAGAATGCTGATATTTCTGGCTTGCTCCGCTGAATCGCGAATGGATAAGGATTTTCTGGTTCGCGGGGCCTCGAGAGTACACACGAGGGTAAATTGAAAACGAGGAAGAAGAGAGAGTAAAAATCACGCCCCTAGAGCGATTTGCAAGAATTTTAATAAATTTCTCTTTATAATTCCATCGCTCGGAATGAAAGAGCGAGCGAGGGGGCGTTATGGAAGAGAGATTCAAGGCGAGAAGAAATTTTAATCGTCGCTGGGGAAAGCGCTTCGCCCATCGAGGGGAACGATTCGCGAGATCGATCACGGGGAGAACTGCTCGTTGCACCGGATACGTCGGGAGAATTCTTTACGTCTGTCATCGACGATCGTCGGGAGGGAGGCGCGAGAGAGGAGGACGACTACCGTTCCAGGGTAGTAAATCATTGCTACGAGGTTGTCGCGACGTCGAGGATCCACGACATTGACGAATCCTCGCTAATATCTCAAAGAAGGGACGCTCGATCAGTTTAAATCCAGCCGTGGCTCGTGCAGCCGCGCCCTCGTACGTCATCGCGAGAGATCGCTACACTTGTACGTCCATCCATCGGAATCCACGATCCGTGGCTCATCATTTTTCAATCTCCACTCTTCCGCTCTCTCTTTCTCTCTTCCACTCTTCTCACTTCCCCCCCCCCCTCTCTTCGTTCTTTTTGTTCGAGATTTTGCATAATAGAAATCCTGGATGAAAACGGAAATTCGACCGTGGCTACTTCTCGCTCCGTGTTATTTAAGCCGAGGTTGATGGGGAGAAGTCTGTCCCTCGCCTTTCCATTGCTCGACTTTTATTCGAGTATCGATCCCCCTAGACTCTCCCGCTCGCGAACGAGCGCAAACTTTGACACCGTAAACTGGTTTAACGAAAAATGGCTCGAGTTGGGGCTAACCGAGAGCCCATAACGTTCGTAGATGAGCTACGATTCTTATTTATTGGATACACGCGAGCGACTATCGATCACTTTTTTCTAGTTCGATCCTCAATTTACTTTAATATTGTATTATTCGGGTTACACTGATATGAATAAAATATTAGTTGGAAAATAATGAAAAATCGTTAGAAATAACAGTGGAGTCTATTAAGAAATCCATCCAGTTGAAATACGCAAATAAGGAATTAAATTGAATTATAAATCAACATTCGGAATATCGACGCGAAAGAGTGAAAAAATTTTTTAATTTAATCTGGATTTTCATGCGTATGAATTTTCAATTAGATAATTGAAAAGCTGATGTTGCGCGGACTGATCAACTATTTGTAACCATCGATTTATTATTCTCACGCCATTTCGTCAATCTCATCGCGCTCTGTTCGAAAGGCAGTTCAATTTCGACCGAGTCGGTTTTGGAGAGTAATCGGGTCGTGTAGCGACGAGTTTTTTCCCTCGAACGGACCCGAATCGCGATTCGCTATAATGTAAGCCTATACCGATCTCCGGCTTATGTATATACATAAGCGAGGTAACGATCGACCACTCGCTCGATTTCCACCTTCGGGCCATCCATTTTTCGGCATTAACCTTCTTCCACGGCTTTGCTAGCCCACGCCCTCCCTCCTGGCCCACGAACGCTCCGTTTCAGGCATCAAGCGGATTCGAAAGGAGGGATTTGTTGCAAATTTATACGATTGTAAGGAAAGATTATCCTCTTCGTCCGAGAGATATTCCCTCCGGTGTTATATACAGTCGCTAGGTGCCGGAAAGAGAAAAAGGAAGAGAATTGATAGCGCATTACGTCGAAATTATCGCTCGTCTTAATTTCGAACTCGAGCTTATAAAGCGCGATAATATTTGATAATTTTTATCACCCCTTCTCTCTCTCTTCTCGGCCCCTCGTAAAATATTTTATCTCGCTAAAAGCGCATCCCCACCCCTCTCCGGTCCTCGAGCCCTCTTGGCACGCGCGAATGGCCTATAAATTGCAATAACTCCTATTACCGCGATGACGTTAAGCTCGAGTTTAAGGTTAGTCCCGTCGGTAGTGTCCTGAAAATAGCGGCCCGCGACCGATTCGCGATCAACACATTTGCATTATATCGTAAAACGGAAATAAACTTATTTCCCTCCTCCGCCTTATCCACTGATAATGATTTATTCGTTGACTAACGTTACTCGCTAGCCGACGTTTAATGCACCGCGTTCGCGGTCGTACACACAACGCGGATTCCCATGATTCAAAATTTCGTCTCGTGACGCGGCATATATTACCGGAATATTTTCCCACGTCGTATACGTTTTGTCGCGCGTTACGACGTTTAGATCAATTTTTATCGTTCCGAATTCGTCGCGGATCGTCGACGAAGAGGGAAAATTTCTGCAGGGCGCAGTCCGCTATCGATTCGCAATTTGGCGAATTGATAACCGCGACAGATGGCCGGGCATACTCCATTGACCGAGGACGCGATAAACGTTTCTCGCGGTCTGGAGAAAACGGTCAGTCGCACCAGCGCGGTGTACTTTCCGAGCTCGATGAATAGCGATTTGGAAATTTTATCGAGGCGAGCTAACCGGTGAGAAAAGGGGCGAAATTTTTCAAGCGAGCGAACCAATGCTCCTCGATTGTGAATATCGGGTGTCCTCGATCGATCGCGCAACGCCAGCGTGATGGATTAAGAATATTGAAATAAAATAAATAAATAAATGAAATGAGCAAGTGAACTTTTTCAATCGACACACTATATCAGAGAATTTCGAGTCATCTTCGATTGGTCAAAAAATCGAACAACTTTTCAAATGCATGGAAGAAAAAATAATAAAGAAATTCACGCTACTAAACTGGGACACCCTGTATATTCATGTATATATAGAAACAGTGAATTTATTTTATGCACAGTGGAAAATCCCGGCAATGTGGCCAACGAGTCGAAAAAATACGACGACGGATGTGTCTCTTAAATCCGTTCGGCTCGCTCATACTACACTGCAGGCGCACAGGGCACATGCAATTTGCGACGTAGATCGACGTGAATTCTTCGTTGAATTAAAGCTGAAAAATTCATCATCCGCCATATCATACGCGGTTTCAGTGTTTATCGAAGAAAATTAATCGCGCACGTTAGCCGTTCGCGCGATCGATTTCGCATTGAATTCTTTGTCGCGCTGCTGGAAATATTCATCTTGTCCGATTATAAACTCGCTGATAGGTGGTAATTGAGAATTCTGGTATAATTTACCTCTTACGACTATAAATTATTTGCCGATGATGAAGGGCATTCAATTATTCGCCAGAATAATTCATAAAGCGCGTTACGCATAGAATACCCCTCATTGATAATTTTATCGGGAGAGATAATTCAAAAATTTTCGTCCTTGCGATGTTTGTTCCCCTCCCTTCTGTTTTTTTATATTTCATACATTTTGTAAATATGTTAATTTGCGTAAACTGTCAAGTTTTCCGACAGCGCTTCGGGCTTGGACGCTTCGCGGAGACATTAATATTAATTCTTTAACGGTAGACATTAATGTAGTCGCATACGAAAAAAGGGAGAAGTGATTTAGAAACAGGCTGGGCTATACCTTTATGTTCGCATTATACGCCTTCTGAGAACGAGAGCGAGATTTAAGATGCGATATAGTCGAATAAAAGAGAAACATCGTAAACACAGCGACAATGATAGCCAATTACGTTAGCAATCGGCAATAAAAGAAGAGGAATGAGATAATTAGGGAAACTACTAGACAGTAGGTACTAATTAGTCAAATCGGCTTAGCGCAGGCTTTTATTACGTTTTGTAGCCCTTTGATGTTACGACGCTTCTGTTGCTGGATCGAATGTTAAATATCTCATTATCGACAAAATCGCTCGTCGAAAAAGTAACGAGGATAATAGTCTCTGGCGAGAAATATAAGTATCGTGAGAATCTCGATTTGGTGAATATTTTAAAATAAGAGCGACGAGCGACAAAAGCGGATTGTGCACTCGTCGATTTTCAATGTAATTACGTAAAAAATTAATTCACCAACGCATTGTACGAACTGGTACACTCCATTTGTGTGTAATTAAGGAATTAGAGATGTTCGATGACTGGCCCCTACTTATTATCGATTCAAATTGATGATAATTTACCGACATTGAGTGTTCGACAAACGATCGAGTCTGTAATTTTTCAAATTCGAACCCTTTCTTTTCGTTGAAGATCAAAAATATCCAATAGCGTATTTTTTATTTCTCTTTGTCGAATTCAAAATTGTACTATAATTTAATGAAATTGAGTAATGACGGTTTATTTTTCACACCATTAAAACCTTGTACCATATTTCATGCAACGTTCATTAAATTAAGAGGGATGAAATATTTATCGTTTTTCGAAGTGAATTCCACTACAATATCACTCGTAATAATACGAATGATATTGCTAATTGATTTAACTGAAAAATCTTTGAAATTCGATCGACCAATTTTTATCGGATCCATCTATGAAATTGAGCCAGCAGATTGCGCTAATTATTTTAATAACTTTTGAATTTTCTTCAATGGTAAATCGAACACTATGTTATTATATTACTCATCGCGAATAGACGTATACCAATTGATTTAATTTTAAAAGACACCAATTATCGAAACGGTACTTGGCTCTTCTACCAAGACAAGAGGAGTCCTTAAGGAAAGATGAAAGATAATAAATCGAATGGAGAACATAACGCCCGTCAGTTTCGCATCCATTACGTCAATTAGGACTGAAGCCAGGGAAACGTCAAGAAGCGACTGAACTCTATTTAATATAAAGCCTCGAGATGGCCACGACAGGAAGAAAAAATAGAAGAAGAGAAGGTTATATAGAGATCAGGTCCGGAGGGATGAAAAGACTCGTCTCTTTCCTCGTCCTCGGCAATAGTTTACTGCAAATTGAAGTGGATTATTCGGTGAGCCGATTTTCATTCTCTCTCCCTCTGTCCCTCTTTTTTCTCCCTCCGTCCTCCCACTCGACAACCACCGGCGCGTCAGAGCCACCGTGAGCGGAATATCGCTGTTTGGGAAAAGGATTTCAGCCGGAAGTAATGGTAATCCGTACAATTCCCTTTCAAATGTGGTTAAAGTTCCGCAGGAATCAGCAAGAGCTTATCGGGGTTATGACACTCGAAGGACCCCCTCCCCACTCCTTACATTCTCGTCCGACACCTCACTCCCACACATTCTATCTTGCTCGCTCGCTCACTTACTCACTCTCTCTCTCTCTCTCTCTCTCTCTCTCTCTCTCTTTCTTTCTCCATATCACTCCGATGCGAAGCGGTGTTAACGGGCCATTTCGAAAATTTCTCGAAAATCTCGATTATATCGATTCAAAGGCCCCCGCGCAATTTTCATCGCAGTGATATTTATTTATGGAGACGGATAATCGAGTCGCCCGCGGGGCTCTCGCGATAATCGAGAGGTGGGAGTGACTCCTGTGTGAGAAACTAGTCGAAAAAAGGAGGAATCTCGCGTATCCATCCCCGTTAACGCCCTTGTGTACACCGACGTTCCACCGTATCCGCGTTTCAACACTGCACAAGATCCTCCGGCTTTATACACATTTATATATGTATACGATATACATATACTATATATGTATATACCCGCACCCCCGGGCTTTTTATCAAAAAGTTTAATACAAAGTGTAACTTTCTTCGTTATTCTCTCTTCCTTCCGTCAACATTATTCTCGCATAATGAGGACCGTGGGAAATATAATTTTGAACAGCACAGCGCGGGTATGTTCTTATCGCTAGCTCGAGGACGACGTTGACTGGGATGAGAATCGTAGGAAAACGCGCAAACAACGCTCGAAGGAATGTCTAAGCACTTTGGCTGTTGCATCGTGGTCAAAAAATAGACCAAAAGTCGAGAGAACGTCTTATAACGAGTAACTCTGTCGATTCAGTCGCGAATCGACGCGAATAATTTCAGAGTTTGTTAGAAGAGGTTAGTTGAGAAAAAGAATTAGTTAAATTTCAGTATTTTCATTCAATATAATGACACTTGCTATACTGGCATTCGATATAGCGCCCTCGAAATGTTTAGAAAATAATACCAACACATTCATTGTCGGTTGATAACGCAATCAACTATTATCGAAAATAATAGGGGGATTGTGCACTCGAGAAAATCAAGTATTATTTTTCGTGTATTATAGACAGAACTGCGAGCTTGAATTCACAGTAGAAAAATGTCCCCCGTAAGAATTTAATAACGAGCACCGTCTTTCGTGCGGAACGCAAGAATTTTTTCTTCACCGTCGCGTGAGTATAAAGCTGTGGAAATTCCACGAAACGAGAGAGAACGAGAGACCCGGTGGTAATTAGATCGCGATTATCGCGCCAAGGAAGCCAGCCAGCTCTTGTATAATGAATATAGACGTCGAGTGGGTTTTCGGGCGACGTTGACGAAACGCAAGGACGACGCTGTTAATAACTAATCGCGAGGAGTGGGCCGACAAATTGAGCAAATAAAATCCAATTAGGGATCGCGAAGGAAGGCGCTAGTAGGGGTCGAATCCTTCTCACCGACTCGTGCTGCTATCTCGCGTTTGTTTGCCGCACGTTCGCACTTGTAGCCACCCGAGGGACTCGCCTGGATCGGAAATAGCATCCCTCGAAACTCGAATCTCCGTTAGTAAAATACGCAGCTTAATTGTTTAATTTCTCACGGTGCGAGAGGGTGTTCTACCATCCAAGCCCTTTTTCCGGAGGCCCACGTTAAAGAACAAAGGCATCACCCGGTTACTACCCTCTCTCTCTCTCTATCTCTCTCTCTCTCTCAGCTTACTTTTACGCGCCATCAACATTACTCCTAGCGCGACACTTTAATTATGCCGGCGTATAAATCTCGTCTACTAAAAGACCGACGAGAGGCACGATAGGCGAAAATTTTCTCTTTTTCATTCGGTTCTTCCGAGTTTCTTTCATCGCGTTTTCGCGAATTTTTGTCTCATAATCGAGCCGAATTCGGTTTCATTTTTGGGAGGAAATCTAACAGGGAAAGTTTCGGAATTAGATAGTACGCTATGCGACAAATTGGCGATATTAGATGTTATGGAAGAATTTGCTAATCGTGTATATGTAATTTTCAGTGGTGCCACTTGTGAATAAAACTAATTTTGCTAGTTCCACTAAACAATTTGCTTCGTTTGTTGCGAATCATTGTTTCGAATTCGACCGAATCAACTAACCAATAAATTCTACCGATGATGTTAATGTATTCCTGATTCAATTTTAGAGACTATATTCCGATGCACATTGGAATTCACTCTCGAGGGAACAAAAGCCAAGAAGCTAGCTACGATCACCTGTTAACATTCCCGATAACAGAATCGAGCGTACACGGTCCATTAGTGAGAATAATTAGTCTTCCTCAGTGATTCACTTTGAAACATCATCGAACGTTCGTTGGATTTGGATTATCCGACAAAAATAATAAACGTCGAAAACAAAACACTCAACGATATCACTCGACGTTAACTTCACACCTCGATTTCGAAATTAATATAAATTACCTCGACCTTTTCGTTTGCCACGCTGTACAAACACGTACGATCTTTTCACGAGCTTCGAAATGTTTGTTCAATTCTCGTATAAACCGCACTGACTGCGCGTACCGTGTACCGTACTTTTCTCACGAAATTTATTATTAACGAGCAGCGTTTAATTAACAGACATTCGGCGCTGCTAGTTTACGGGTCGATTGTTTCCGCCATTGCGGTCGAATTTAGTCAACATCCGAGAGAGACGTGCACTTATAAAACTATCGTCTCGAAATTTTTCATGCGAGATTGTTAGTCGGAATGTCATTTTTCATCTGTATATGTGACTTGTTAGAGAATACCAATCGAATCTCTTATCCGATAGTGACATCCGAAAAAATCAGACAAAAAATTGCTGTGGGGAAAGAAAAGTTTGATACGCGTTCGTTATCAGAAGAGTCCACTCGAGGTGAGAAAAAGAAAATTGTAGCAGTTAATTAAATTTATAGACGCGAGAACTCAAGGCTAATTGATTTTTTTAGAGCCTACTTTACGACAGAACTGTTAATGAAATTTATTAACGAATGAACGCATTCGATGTTGCTCTGCAGGTCATTAAATATACCGTTAATTATTTCAGTAATTCAGAGATGTATACTGGCCAAATGTCGAAATCAGTGAATATACTATGAGTGACAGAATTAATTGTACGAGCAACTTATATTATTAAAAATTCAACTAGACTGTTTATTTTATTTGTCACGAATTGATAAATTTGACTCTCATATTTCACTGTTTCGCATGATTTTTCGCTGTATTTTCAAGTGGCTCAATTATCACTATTTTCACCGAGAATCGCGTACCCCGCTAATTGAATTTTAGAGAACAGTTGATTTTTGTTCGTTCACAATCGACGGGATGAGAACAATCAACCCGTCGTATACACGATCTCTTTTCTTTCCACTTGCTCCGGACCTATTTTTTTCGAATACGCGAGACGAGACACACAATATCGACGCTCTTCGCTGAATTTCGAAGCGTTTTGTCGAACAACAGCAGTTCGAAAATTCCCGGTGCGTTTCCTGCGTTCGTTTGTTCCCTTTCTTTGTCATTTTTTAATTCCCCGTCGCACTATGACAGCCGTTTCGGCGCGGTCATCGAACAACGATCGAGAAAGACGGCAATTTTTTTATTTCCTTTTTTTTTCAATTTCACACGCACTCGCATTTTTATCGCGCGAGAGTTTTTGTTCGACGAGCATCGCGTCGTTGCCCGAGTTTTTTCGTTCACGCACGAAGAAACGCGAAACATACGCTGTACGAACAACGCGGGTGCGATAAAAATCCTCTTTTTTTGGCTTCAGTTTTTTTTCCAGTTTAGGAATAAATACTCCTGGAGCCAGAGCTCCCAGCGGAACCACTTGTTACGAAACGAGACATCGGGGCTATTGGAGAAAATTAGCGACGTTTTTGCGGAAGAATCACGAAAAACGACCGAGAATCGCACTCGCGGATGTACGAAAGATCGAAGATTACGGCTGTAAAATGATTTTCCTCGTCGTTTATCGGAACTCGTAACGAAAACAATTACATACAGTCGTACTTGGCGATTACGCTAACATTCCAAAGAGATCGTCGCAGATCCTCAAAGATCCTTACCGGTGAGTAGAGCGAGGATGAGAAGCGTAACGGAAAGGGTGGGAGTCGCGAAAATCTTCGCGACGCTTCTCATGTTGTCGCTTGGCGGTTGTAACGTAGCGCGAGTTTTAATCCAAACACAGTCGATGCCGAGACGCGCATAATCAAGGCGCCCGCGTCAGCACCGAACGCGGAAGATCCATTCGGATCTATCGCACACTTCACACAATCCTCTTTCGAAGCCCACACTTTCTCAGTTTCTTATATTCCTCCTTCCGGGACTCGGCTGGTAGCAAGCCGCGACGCGACGCGAGGCGATCGCGTCGCGGTTCTTTCGCGAGATCGATGGAGAAAAAAAAAGGCAGTGAAAATTATGTAAAAAAAACGAGGATATAATCCAGAAAACAAGGATAGTACGCGAGAGTAGCGCGCGAGGGGTAGGCCTTCCGGTCGACGTTCGAGCGGCTACTGAGGCTCCCGCCGCAAGCACACGGCGAGCTTCCAGTGCGTCGACTCCGCGCGGGCGGGCACCGAAAGCTCGGCCATTTTAGCGTCGCGCGCGCGTCGAGAGATCGCTCTGGCTGCGCACTCTCGCTCCGGTCCTCTCTCCGTCTCTCTCTCTCTCTCTCTCTCTCTCTCAACCCTGGCTCGACCGAACGCAGCGAAAGAGAGAGAAAGCTCGGAGGAGAAAGAGAGGGTTGGGGTTGATTGATTGGCGCTGAAACTTGGCGACTGATTGAATCTTTTTTACGTTTCAATATCGATATCCCGGGGAACGCGAGCAGCGAGAACGTCCGGTGAGACGGCAAAACCCCTGGAAGAGTCTCGAGCCCGCGAATCGCTTTTCTCGGGGTTCCTGCGCGCGCGAAAGCCCGATCGAGGAGCGCACGAAGCTCTGATGAGTATCGCTCGTTTGCGGTCAAAAAACGGAGCGAGATTCGTCTTCCGTCTTCCGGTGGCTCGTTCTTCTCAGCGAGTGGCTACTTACACGTCGTGTATCTCGAGGGGAGAAATATTTGGAATTAGCTGTACAGCTGGAAGTTACGACTCCACCTGTGTGTACATACCGTGTGTGTGATTTCTTGCAATTGAATATTTCCTAAATTTATATTTCAACCTGTTGAAAAACCGATGGAGGTAGCAGATGTAGATGAAATTTGTAACAAGTATTCCTGCAATAGTACATTGTATAACTAGGACACAAGATAAAAGTGCAGGTCCGAAAATAGAGCGACAATGCAACAACAACGCTTTTTATTTTATTTCAACTCTTATCACTTCCCTTGATTAAATTCTTCGTTGAAGAAATGAAGGCACTAAATCAATCTTTCAATCCTTTTTTTGTCTTATGACAGCATTAAGTATCGATGCTGATGAGCAAAAAAATTTATTAACGAGTCCGCAGGAAAATGTCGTTTTACGAATTTTTAGTATTAAATAAACGATAATACGAGCATTGATTTTTCATCCAACAAAATATTCTCTTATCGGTTTCGTAGTGAATATTCAGTTAACTCGAGAAATTATTTTTCCCGATGTATATACGTCCATATACCGTACAGGAGGGTGAGAATTGCCGATTCCATTGGTTTCGCTATTACCGCAAAGCGGAATATACGGGCGTTCGCTGTACATTCGCGAAATTATACGCGTTATAACCGGACAACTAAGGAATAATGTTCGCGATCTGATATCAAACTAATTTCGCATGAAACCGCGCGCACGGCCATACGACGTCAGAGTGCCTGGGCAAAACTTTCAACTCAATCTGATACCGTGTTAATGTAGTTAAACTATGCAGAAACGGCAGATGTCTAATTTTCGATACGAAAGGGTAGAGAGGAGCGACCGCGCGCCTGTATATGTATAGCCGAGTTAATTCGAATTCGAAATAAAGACTGTCCATACCGCGTCCCGATTGATCATCGGGAGCGAGAACGGATTGGACGTAATCGAAAGCGCCAATAGCCAGAGACACCATCCAGTTGGCACGTCGGGCGCGTTCGCGTCCAAACCGAGCATTCGATTCCGTCAGATTCGGGGGTAAACAGCCACGGGGTCCTCTCGGAAGCTTACTAATCACGCAGTAAGGCACTCGGAACATATCTGTATCGTACACAGATGTCAGTCGCCTTAATTAATTACGGTGAACGTCCCGGAGAGTCTCTCGAAGGACTCCGTCCGGATTTCGATGCCGTAACGGCGGCTGTCAGCGCAAGCGAAGACCCCTGTCGACATTTGCATTATTGCATTAAAATCCGCGATAATCCATCGGGAGATTCTCCGCTGTACGGGTTGCCCGCTGCACGGGTTGCGCCCCTTCAGGGGCTAACAAAGAGCCGAGAGAGCGAGCTCGAATCGGCCCTTTTCTTCCGACATTCCCTCCCTCTCTCTCTCTCTTTTTTTTAACGGATTCCAGAAGCTCGAGATTAATAGCCAAGGAATCCGCTCCGAGGAATATTAACACTTCTTGGTTCGGAAAATAGAAGAAATGAAATCGAGAGCCGGGTCGGTAGGGCGACACGCGAGGGAGGGGATGCAGCGGGGTTGGGTGGGATGGCTCTAGAAGAGCGCAATCGTTCCGGAAACGAAAATGGAGTTAAAGAGGAAGAAAAAAAATCTTGTCGGTAGAAGATGAACGCGCGCGCGCGCGCGCAAGAGAGAGAGAGAGAGAGAGAGAGAGAGAGAGAGAGAATCGGCTAGAACGTTTTACAGTACACGTTTTCTCTTATATCATCTATCGAGGAAGATTTAATGCTGGAAGATGAGATGGAAGTGCGCGCTTGAGAAATTGCTTCACGGTGTGAAATTAAAATTTCGTTAAAACTGGTATTCCTCTACGCGGACAAAAATAGCACGCCCGAGGTACCGTACAGCGATTTGTTTTTCGGTTCGTAGCCACTGACTCGCGTATAACCGAATCGACGTGACTGTCCTCCGGAGGAACGGCGTGTCGTGCGCTTAATCACGATGGAGTTAACGCAAAACTGCGCTCGCGGCCCGTCGGAGACCTGCCAATCATCCGCTTCGGAACGGAAACATCTGAATACGAGAGACAGTTACTTTAATTAAGGCCGAACGGATGGTCTCGAGTGAAATAAAGAATCTCCGTATACGATATTTCTCACCGTGATATATAAGCACGAGCGGAGGTATACGCGTTGAGAAATAAAGAATGGTACGGTCTCATGAAGCTGAGAAAAAAGGAAGAAACGGGAGGGAAAAAAACCAGCAATAACAACAACCACTCTCCACGAGTCGCATTCGCGATACCGATGAACAGCTTTTTTAATATTCCCACGTGTCACTTATATTTTTCCATCCATTCGGAATCGCGTTGTATTTTCGAGTACGCGTACGAAACGAATGGGATTCCGTTCTCGTTAAATACGTTGCATTTTGCGAAATCCTGTACAGCGCGCTCTATTATCATTTTTCCCCTTTCGACGTTCGCGGAAATGATTCAATTTGATACAGAGGGAGAGCGTTTGAATGAAGAAAAATTTTTCAAACTTATTTAACGCCGGTAATCAACTAAAATACACGTTCGAGAGAAGTTTTCAGGTTGTTCCGGTTGTACGGAGAGGCGAGTCTCGGCGGGAGACGGGATTTTCGGAACAAACAAAGATAAAACTCTAAAATCTCGGCGTCTTGGCCTTTCGTTAATAAAGATGTCGGGAAGACTTTTATCTTCCCTTCTCTCTTTATCTCCCTTTCCACGGTAAATCCAGCGCGAAAATTTCGTATCCCACGGAAGCCGGCGCGTCGGTCGAGATAATTCGTTAGTCGACTCGTTTCGTTCGCACAATCCCAGCCTCCTGGCGCACTTCCGTTCTCTCGTGTTACAGGTATACAGCGTGTTCCAAAATGACCACACGTCATTAAAATAACGGACAGCTCACGAAATTTCGAACGAAAAAGCCTCGTATCGTTTCGAAATCCGATTAACCGTTTTTGATTTATTTAAAGATTTAAAAATAATTTGGAATTATTTTCGTTATTTTTCAACGGGCCAACCTCGTTAATATTCCGTAGTAGATTGGCGACACCCTGTATAGAAAATGCGAGCGTATTCCGTTCTATCGGAACGGTGTCACATGTGAGAAATTTTCTTACCTTGGACTGGGAGCTCCTAAATGGACGTGTTCGACGGCGTTATCCAGCGACACTCGTAAGTGTATAGGACAGGCCGGGACGGCGAGGACGCAGAAAAATTTTCAACGACGGTCCCAGATGCGATGCGCACGCCTCGATCGAAGTTTAACGTCGTTTGCAAGCGGTTTCGCTCGAGGGGCAGAGCCCATCGCATTCTCACGTTTCATTGCGAAACTGTCGAAACTGTCGAATCGCGCGGGCGCGGACAAAGGGCGTATAACGCGAAAGTTACAAACAGTCGCGCGTCCGTGCATGCGTCTGGGGTGGGCGAGGGGGTGACTCGTCGGGCAGGAGGGACGGGAGCGGGTGGCGCGATATGAGTCGATGTGGAAGTTCTTGGACCGTATAATATTCCACGTGCGAGTTGTCACTTCGTGACCGCATTTCGGTGACTAATGAGCGCTTTCGAAAGCACGTTAGGTACTGTCAGATACACGGCCGCTGTGTAATACTATGCGGTACCCGTCTGTGCTCTCGCGAACCCGCTGCTTTTGCCGCACACGTACACGACGGTACGTATAACGGTGCGCTACACGACTCCCGGGGATACGAGGAGGAGGCAGTGGAGGGAGGAGGGTGCGGCGGGGAGAAAGAGTTGGCAGGAGTTGAAGGATGCGTCGCGCAAGCCCGACGACGACGCTTCGATGGAACCGTGAATTTCGCAGGAAGCGAGAAAGACGCGATTCAATAATTCACCGCTGCCAAACAAATAATACCCAAGCGCGAGCGTATACTCACCGACCTGAATTGTGTTTGATGCCGCGAGAGAGACTCGGGGAATATATTTTATCTATTTTCCCTCCTCGCTCCAACGACCGATTTGTAGAGGATAACGTGCGAGGGGTGAGTAAATATTTTTCTCTAATTGGACGCAATTAGTTTAATATAAAGTTCGACTGTGTAAATGCGACGTTTATAAACGCATCACATAAAATTTATCGTAAACAGAATTTTTACGCGGTATATGCTTCTCTTCCAAAACTTACAAAATATAAGTATCTAATCGATAGCTATATGTATTTTGTGACATGTTACGGTATAGTAGTTCAATCTTTATTATTGACTCTCTTGCATTGTATGGTTAACTCGTTTTACAATGACGTATCGGTACAATGTTAGTAATGTTAAAAATAAAACAGTTACGAAAAATAATCGTTATGCAAAATAGTGCATTGTGTGATGTATCAACCAAATCTATTACATGTAAGCTTGACGTACTACATACAAAAGACGAAACCGACGCGCTCGTCGATCTTGGATTTTTCGTACTTGAGCATGAAAAATATTATTTTCATATGTGTTATCAGCCTGTATCTCGACTTACAACGTACTTAATAATAACTAATAGAGATATTAATATCATAATTATCAAAAAAACAATCGAACGATATCGAAGGGTTAGCTAAACAATTTTTGATACTTGATTGAGTAAAGAGTAAAAAATGAAATTAATCTATATGTATATACGAAATCAAACGATGCGATAAATGACAGCTGTAAACAATAATTTGCATTGACGATAAAAAAGCTATCGATGAAACTAAAAATTGAAATTTCTTTCCTGTTCACCATACTCGTTCGAACCACGATAAAGTTACAATAGTAAAAATACTCTCTAACCAAAATAGCATGTAACAGTAAATATAAATTTCTTTACGTACGAAGAGTACGACTCGTCTATCGACGAGTCCCCTCTCGCATTCGTACTTCGTACGTTTCAACGAAACCAATCTCGACGTCTTGATTGCACTCGAGTGCGGTATTAAACGCTCAACATTAATAATTACGCTATCGTCAATTATACAAACTCTTGTAACGCTATTGGTATATCGGCATCGTAACGTTATTGTGCTATGCCTTTGCTTAATATGAGTTTCGAACAATGCGCATCGAATTTTAAATACGCATTATATAAAAATTTATCGATACTGGGAGAATCATGAAAATTCGAGCACACACTAGCGCGCATTGAAAATACATCGTAATTCGACAATCCGAACGCGATCTCCAAGTAACACGCTTAAGGTGAATGGTGACATCGTCCAATAGGAACGACGACAATTCCGTACAGGCGATCGTTAAGAAATCATCGAGAGACATCTACGCCCGATTGCGGTACTAACAAATAAAGACAAAAACGTTGTTCCTTTTGGCGTGAGCGAGCTCTTGGCTCGCGACAAAGTGATCTTACACATGTAGGTAGACTGTAACGAGAAACTTTCATTTTGTTGGGATCGTTCACGGTTGACGGCTCGCGATCCTGCGATTTTGATTATCCTCTTTGATCTCTCTCGCGCGATGTTGGCCGGGTCCTCGCGCGCACTCCTGGAACCCCGCTGGCAGCGTTTCAGCCGCTTTAATTCGGGGGAATCACCGGGTGGGACGATAGCAGCGGTGGTGGCGATAGCGTCGAGGGCGCGAAACAATCGTCTGTTGCGGAATCACTCCTCCTGTCAAACGTGGTCGCCCCAAACGGTTACGGTTTTCGCACGGTCCACCGACGCCAGGTACGTGCCGTGCGGATGCCAAGACACCGCCGTAACAGCTGCCCTGTTTTTCAACAGAAAAATCGAGAGAAAGGATTACGTGACTGAGCGCTCTTTGCTTCGCGCAAAAAGCGCGGAAATTGCTAAAATACCTGCAACAATCAAGTTTTATTAGTTTGCCCATCAGGGGCGCTAACGCATCGCGCATCGCGAAAGAAAAATGAGGAAAGGGGGAGGGTGCGGAGCTCGAAAGTGGCGGATATTTGTTTGCCGAGTGGAAATAGCGCGAGGGGTGGTGGGTTTAACGAGCCACCCCTATCTCGATAAGTACATTTACGAGCGTTCGAGTGAGCCTATTACCTTTGTTCCCCACTCCGTTATACGCTCGTTGAAAAAGTTCGTATTTCTGCTTTTCCGTGGGCGGTTTCGCCGCGCGATCGACTGCCCGGGTGATCGATTGTTCAATTAGAAACGGGCAAGTTCTCGCGCCCACCTGACACCCTTACGCGCTGTCGAGGAGAATAATTCGCCGGCTCGCAAAATCCTGCCGTTTTCTCTACTCGCCGGAATTATCCGTGGCTGACTCGTCGAATGCACACACGCCGAGCCGAAAAAAAAAGAGAGTGGAAAAAAAGTTCTCGCGTTCCGTGCATATATGGGCTGCAGCGGTGCGGTTCAAAAACCGGCAAATGTATAAACAAAACGAATTGCCGAGGTCGGCACACGGGCTCTCCCGAAAACTGCGCGCAACGATTTTTTCTCGGGTAGGAAGTCTCTATCTCTCTCTCGCGTCCGAACGAAATCGATATCGTTCGTGCACGTCAAAACTTTTTATCGGCCGCTCGATGTCTGTGCAGTCTACACAGCCAAAATGAAAAATTGTAATGACCGTGGGAATTCGTTACGCGAGATGCGGCAAAAAAAGAAAGGGGTGAAGTCAAATTATCCATACGAGGGTATGCAGATCGGATTGTGTTCATTGAGTAAATTGCGTGCGTGTGGTTCTTGCACTTCTAAGCAACACGCATTTTTCAACTTTTGCGATCCGACTCATCCGAATCATTCCGATGTTATTCGACTTTGATGTACAACTCATCCGATAGAAAAATGTGGAGAGATATGATATTTTGTTGAGAATAAACCAAAGTTTTTTCAAAGGACGCCCATTTTCTGATAAATACTACTTTGGTTACTGTTAGAAATTAAAAAATCTATGAATATCGAGGCACTTATATTCATCACAAGAGAATAGAATTATTTTTCGTATCGTCGAGTAAAAAGTTTGCAATCTCCATTATTGGTGCTTTTTGTTTCCTTGTCTCTTCGTTATACGAAATAACGAACACATACCGATCGTCGAAACGTCGAGTATTCGGTAATTACAACCGTACCGTATTATAAATCGCATAATGATGAATTATCGATGCGCAATAATATGACATTCGGGCTCGTGCCCCCGTGTGTGTAATATCCGAAATCGAGTGGCACGGTGTTGCTTACCCGAACGAATTTATACGTAACATCCAATTAATCTCGTCGTCAATTTTGTAATTGGCGTTTACGTATACGTGCGTCACAGGTACGTAAAATAGACGTGTATATATAAATATACGTATACAGTCAATATACGTGTGCCACCTAGCGCCGGTAAATGTCGCAATAAATAACGTAGAACCAATATCACGAGATTTGTCTCGACCAATCGTTGCCTCCGTAGACTCAACGTGCATTTCGTGGCGGATATATATGCGCGAGTGCTCGATCGCGTCGAAAAGAGTGTACGAACGATGGAGATCGAACAAAACCACGAAGAAAATAAGAGAGAGAGAGAGAGAGAGAGAGAGAAACAGAGGCATGCGACTATAACGGTAATGGGACGTTGTGTATGTAAGCGCGTCTACTGAGCGAATCCACGGCGCCGAAGAATTAGTCCGGTTCGTATAAGGTGTACCAAATTTACCGTAAAAATATTTATCACGCTTTTTTTATTCAATTCACCGTAATATCGCTTTATCACGTTCTCCGTTCGAAACGGGCCCCTACAATTTTTAAATTGTTAAACACATATTGATTGCAGATGTAGAATTTTATCTTATACACAATAAAAATGAAACTGGTCTTCATTGGTCGGTCGAATCGTCAATAAATTTTGTCAGAATGATTTATTAAGGGGTTACATGGGTTTCAGAGACCTAAAACACGACCATTTTCACGAATTTTTTTCATATATGCAATGAAATTTGTTTTATTCAACAAATTAAGTATATTGTGGAGACACATTTTAGAAGTATGTATTTCCTGAATTTTTCATGACAAAATAATGAAAATTCTAGTCTTGGCCGCTCATCTCTTGAGACACTGACAAAAAAACGGCTTTTGCGGTTGTCAAGATTTCTCGAAAACTTATGAACCGATCTTGTTCAAATTTTGCACACTTCTTTGTGACTACATCATCTCGTGCTTGAACGAGGGATTTTTTTTTTTAATCGCATCTCATTTTACAATGCAAAATGTAGTCCAAATTTAACCCGAAAAATGAATTTTTTCGAAAAAACTTTGCCAAAATGTCAAATTTGAATATTTTTAAATTTCCTCCGTTCAAGCACGAGTTTTATATATCTACTAAAAGAAAATTTTTTGGTTTTCTATTTTAGATAAACTTGTCAAGAAATATCTTGACAACCGCAAAAGCCGTTTTTTTGTCAGTGTCTCAAGAGATGAGCGGCCAAGACTAGAATTTTCATTATTTTGTCATGAAAAATTCAGGAAATACATACTTCTAAAATGTGTCTCCACAATATACTTAATTTGTTGAATAAAACAAATTTCATTGCATATATGAAAAAAATTCGTGAAAATGGTCGTGTTTTAGGTCTCTGAAACCCATGTAACCCCTTAATGTATCATCGGCAACAATAATGAATATTCTCCTCTTATTTATCATATCCTAGCAGTATTTGGATGAATAATCAGTTAAATTGTAGTTTTCTCCGGCCTAGGAATTTTTGGGATACCGCGTACGCGTTATATCCTCATATGCAACGTCAATATATGCGACATTAACTGATTTCGCTTGGTGAGTAATTCAAGGCCAATTATGGCCTACGAGATTGTGTTCTCAGACGATAATGGACCGGACGAATCGCTGTGACCACCGACTAACTGTTACAAAAGACCGCAGAATCCCTTATACGGATGCTGCATGCTCGGGGTGTATACTCTCTGGGATGGGACTCCGCCAGAGTACACACACCGGGAAATCACGTGATTCCCGATGACCGGTACCGTCCTTTGCGGCTGTCCGGTCGTTTCACTTGTTTTCCATTGTGCTCACAGGCGACAAACGGTAAATCGACGTCCTTCCTCGCGTCGAATTCTTCGAGACGACCGAGCTGTGATTGGCATACATCACCGCGCGAGATTCGCGCTATGGCTATTTCAAACCGGAACTGAAAACAGTGGCTCAAGAATAGTAGAGAAAAATTCAGTCGGTGACCCGCTTGGGTACGAACGACCCGTACAACGTCATCGTGCGCTTGTACTGGGTGGCCTTGCTGCACCAGTCTTTTTTTCGTAATTTAAAATGCGGAATTTCTGACGTTTTATCTATAAAAGTTACATCTTTCGTAAATCTGAATGATGTGAAAAAAATTAAACGTTGAACAAAATGTAAAATGATATAATTCTGAAATCTATTTATTTCGTGTTGTCCAGTCGAATCAGAACACCCCATGCGCGTACACAGAGATACAGGGGTTCGTATGACTACAGCTAAAAGCTTTCAGGGAGCGACGAGTTCTTCCATTTATACGCGCGACTTTGGCCTGCGTGATTTCCTTACGTCGAGTCGAGTGGCTCGCACGAGCGAGCTAAGCTCACCCATCCCTCCTTGTGGCGTGTTATCCATTCGCTCTCGCTGAGGAACTTGAGGTTGCATTTTCGTATATGTGAATTAAAAATTCAAAAATCGCGAGCGACAAGGCAAACAATCGTTTGGTTGCAATCTCGTCGTGGATATTTGTTTTCCCCGACGCGTAAAACACGAGATATATGTATATACGCGCGAGCGAACTACGGGAAAACGTATTTCCGGGATTGCATTTTGGCTTAAATTCATTTCCCGCGGAGTCTACAGGGGAAATACACACGTATCTGCAGGCTAGACCGAGATAAATTCGTCAAGATGAGAATTCCGATACGAACTTGTTTTTACTTTTACCATGGTCAATGGGAATATGTATTTGATTGAAGAAACTGCCGAGCGATTTTTATCAATTTTTCGAGCTCCATAACTATTTTATCCTTACGATTGAAGATAAAGCTTCAACTAAACGATGTGATATTGAACGAGTTACGTTTTTCTAAATTCTAATTATCGCAGGCAACACTCCAAAACGTCAAATTTCGTTATCGAAAATTCCTCAAATTATTCCCTTAATCCAATTTCGCGTCAAGTCGTAATGCACATACAACGATTATCATTCGCATCGAATCCCAAAGCGTCTGGGTGATATACACATCTCTCGGCTAAGATTGTTAGGCGTACGTCTTTGCGTCGCTTAATCCGGACGACGTGGGCAAACAAACGCGCCGGGGCCCCGTCAACGTCGACGCGCCAGCGTATATCTCGCGCGGAGTAGGCACGGGCGAACGTCAACATCGCGTTACGTCGACGTGCGACTGTATAATACACATCTCGGGTTTGAGTCGCGTATATATGCATTCGCGAAGGGAGAGGAGCTCGCGCGAGCGTGTTGACCGGTTCGCGTGCACGCGATTTCATAGAGCGACGCGTCTAGCGGGCCGAGCGCGAGAGCGTATTAAATGGTGCTGAACGCGCGCGCGGGATGATTTCTTCGGAGCCGCGAGCATAGCGCGCCGCCGGTTATAAAAGCGTGTTTAATGCGGCAACATGAGACGCGCGTGCGGGGAGCGGCGCTGAGGGAGGATACCACATACCTCCTATCCACGACGGAATACCATCGCTCTCGAGGAGAGCCATTGTAACCCATTCGTACGTTGAGAGAACTGATTGACTGGATGGGAGACAGAAAATCGTTGGAAAATACGTCTCCGTGTATTCCACCCGACCAGAGAATACCTCGGATAAATTTTCAAACGTAGGACCCGCTTAGGAATGTGAGAGGTCCGTATGTGTGTCATTTGAAGACACGACAGGGTCCAGGCTAAAATATCGTTTATTTGAAAATTAGGCTTTCGTAAGCTCACATCGGAAAGGCTCGTATCACAGTTTCGGAACACCCAGTAGTGTAACATAGAAGAGAAAAATTTAGTAAGGCAGCCGAGAAGCGGGGTAGAATTTTCAGACTAGCGGGCGTGCTTTGTGAGTCCGAGAGAATAAGAGGAATACAGTTTTCTCCCGGCCATTGTGGTAGTGGTAGTCGGCGCAGTCATGACGGACGGCGTTGACAGTGCCGCAAGACTGGCGAGGGGGGTGAGGGTCGGAGTAGTTTCGAAAAGAGCGGCTCTCGGGCAAAGCAAACTACCGACGTCGATCGATCGAACCGAGTTTCTTTCCTTCCTCCCCCTCTTGCGCCATCTCGGGGGTGAAAAGAGAGAGAGAGAGAGAGAGAGAGAGAGAGTTTGTTTGTAGCGAACAAGAGCAAGAGTGACTGAAGGGGTGGGGAAAGGGGACAAGGTGGGTAGAGGGGAGGACAAGGTAAAAACAAGAGGAAAAAAGAAAAGAGAGAAAATAACACTGGGGTAGTCTAGCGCGCGACACAAGAATGTGCGTCGCGACGACCGCCCGTCGCGAACGCTCGCCGACAGCGAGTATGGCGGCGATATTTCCAGAGTGTGGCTCTCGAGAGTTCTACTGTTTCTCTCTTCCTCTCTTCTTCTCTCTCGCGTTCGGGTTACCTTTCGCTTAGAGAGCTACTGGAAAAAAGGAAGGAGAGTAGAGAGAAAAAGAGAGAGAGAGGGGGAATAGTGTATATTGCGGCCGTGATAAAGGAGACCTATTCGTTCTTGCTGAAGGAGAGTGGAAATAAGCTCTCTCGAATGACGTTTTCCCTTTCGTATACCTATCGCGATATTTTCGACCTCGAGCCATACGCACTAGCGCATGCTCCTCGCGTATTTCCGATCTCAGTTTTAAAGTAGCAACGCACACCGAGACAGTATTTGTTCGGTCGATTCCGAAAACTGCAAAATGAATTCCCGGTCGCGAGGTTTGTTCCCTTCGCGTGACACGAGTCAATGCGAAATGACGAACGCCACCTGTTGACACGCTCTACGGTAACCTCCGAGTCTTCTGGCGATAAATTTACAGCGGGTACGAAATGAGGATCTTAGCGCGCGATTATATCTTTCCTGCGAGTCTCGCGTACTGTATGTAGCAGAGCGAGGAGGATTTTCAGGGCCGAGGCGCCATGGGCGCTTCGGAAGAAAGATAGGGCCGCCAGGAAATTATCCTCGTTATATTAATCCGGCCAGTTAGTATCACACCGATAATAAAAGGAGTCCTGTTCCGCCATTTTTTTGTCGCTTCAGCGTCGTTTACTTGGAATATCTTGACTTCGGATTCGACTAGACTCGATTTCTCTAACGTCATACTAGTTGGATTTCATTACGTCGAATATTAAAACTACGATTTAATAATAGTCGAGTTCTATGTAGAACAGTCAATTTTCGAAAACATTTAATTCGATAAAAATGATTTCTTATATTTGGTAAAAGTTTGAATGCCAATTTAAAATCGCTCGTTGTTCAATACTGTACCGTGTAGTAGCTATAGTACCTGCGGGTAATAAGGCCTAGAAGCCAGAAATAGTATTAAAAATAATATGTAGCAT
>NCVS01001956.1:6573-17094 GCA_003055095.1 Goniozus legneri | reverse complement strand
ACGCGAATATCTCGAAAACTATTCATCGGAGCCAAAAAATGAATTATATCATTTCGGCTTAGAATTTTGCGCCCTATTCACTGCTGAAAGATTCAACGAGGTTGCGCTGACACCCTGTATGTATATAGTAATAACCATATCTTCGCCACAAGTAATAACTTTAGGCGGAATGTGAGAATAGGTCGGAATAGCCCTCCAGCGGTAAATAGGTGAATCCGTACAGTAGACACTGCAACTTTGAGGTTAATCGAAACATACTAATGTATACCCATACTTACTGCGTTTGTATTTTTTCCGTGAATGTCTTTTTGAATTTCTTTTAAATTCTTTATTTATTAAGTCACGAATCATAATCTCTAGTCTTCTGTCTTTTCCCTCGTCGTTATCCATTTTAACTTGATGTGGCTTGTCCGGCACAAAGAAAAGGAATGACGATCGAGCGAGACGTGATGGACTAGGGGGCGCCCCCTAGGAATTTTTACTTTAAATGTGTGGCATGAAAGGCACTAGGATGAGCACTACCATGTTTATCACGAGGAGGAGGAGCGCAGTACAATTTCTTATTTTTGATCTCATGTTATAAAAAAACTATGAACCCTAGGCCTCTGAAATTTTCACACAACACGTATTAAATATATTTGTATCGATCCTAAAAATTTCGAATTAATCACGTTATTTCGACTTAACTCCTATACCTCCTTAAAACGGCGAATCTTATATAAGAATTATTTTTGTAAAATAAGAATTATTCGTTTCGAATTTTTATATTCTCTTTCCACGTTCGTGAATGTTAATAAAAATTTTGTGTGTTCAACTCTGAACAACTACCTTTGTTAATCTTGAAGAGCGAGACACGTAGCATAATTAAACCGTCAACCGAGCCGAGTCCGAGCCGCCTTCAGCGGGCTCGGTTGACGACAATTATACATAGTCTCGCTCGAAAGATTACCCTCCCGATGTCCCCGGACATACCCCGAAACCCAAGGAATTCCACAAAATTTTGAAGGAAACCTTGAACCTAGGGACAACTCTAAAAGAATGAAGTCGGGAGAAAAAGAACACACGGGAGCGCCACGTGGCGCCAAAAAGTTTTCAATTTTCCTATTTGAACTTGTAGTGAGTAGGGCATAAATGCGAGACTACCTTTGTTAATCTTTCGAGCGAGACACTATGTATAATTGTCGTCAACCTTTGCCCGCCTTCGGCGGGCTCGGTTGACGGTTTAATTTTTTACATTAATTTTTGTGTTATACTAGATCCCAAGAACTGATTTAATAATTTATCATATGAATAAATAGTAGAGTTCCTGGTAATTATATAACCTTAAGACTCCACACTCATCTTAGAAATATGAGATATAACACGCAGTATTTAATAATTGTAATTTGAATATGTCGTCTAATGTTTTGAAAAATTATCGCTTCTAAATTTATTAGAGTATGTTATCCGACAAAATGAGATTATTGAATTTCAAAAATCTTACATTACTTTTCTAGGTGGTTGACATCTTTTTTTACGAAAGCAAATGGCGAGTGGAAATACATAAGTTTTTTTAAAAGTGGATGAAAATGGTGTTGAATATACGTCGCGTAGGCATAACTATTGTGAGAGCTCGATGCATATCGTCAGTTGGATAATTTCAGGTGAGACTGATCGACGCAATAATAAGCGTAGCGGATGTTGGATGAATGAGGGGCATTTACGATCGGAAATTGCGACTTCCCGTGCGCTAATGCCTTCCGATGGAGATAAAATTGACTGTCGCTTCCGCAAGTTCGAGCCCGTCGAGACCGTTTGATAAGCACAATTCGCGTTCTCTTCGATTATCAGCGTTTCCTTACCCCTACACTCTCTCTCTCTCTCTCTCTCTCTCCCTCCCTCTCTCTTACGCGCACACACACACACACACACACACACACACACACACACACTAGCAGAATTTCCGAGCTCGTTTAAATTTTTCACATATACGAAAAATCATTTCCGACTAACGGAGAGTTTAAATAAAATAACCCAGAAGGTCCAAAATGCACTCGAGAGCTCGGCTTTGGCGGAGAGATAAATTTTTCAGCCTACGCTCGCAATCTCCGCGAATAATTTTTTAATGAATATTTTAGAGTTTAATAACTTTAGGTACTGTAAGAGTCATCCAGTAGCGACTGCGAAACACGCGGGAATTTGAGGAGAGTGGATGCCTAGAGTAACACTGAATAATTTCAATCGGTAATACAATTACTCTAATGTTCTTAATCCGGCGACTCCCCGTTCCTCTCTTGCCTAAAGGTCTGCCACGACGCGCCCGAAAAGTCCGCAATGAGAGAACTCCCGCGGGCGTCCAGGAAGTCGGCAAGTCCTAAAAACTCTCGCGGGAGCCGGAGACCCAGTTCCAAACGGCTAACTTCGCCGGCACGGGTATACCTGCATTATTTAATCGAATGCACTTATGCGCGTAATTATTATTTAGTCGCTACCGGACAGGAATCGAAATTTAAAACTCTCGAGTGGAAATACATATAGTGACATCAAATTATAAGATAGTATATTACAATACGAAAATATTCCGGTTAACTTTTCTTCTATTACGAACTAAAAACAATCTGTCACTTTTAATTAAATATTTTCACAATATGTACCTCTACCATCTCATAAAAGAGAAACCTAACCTTCGAACGAATGACTTATGATATTAATTAGAATATGTATATCATTTCGTTACTTTTCTTTTCAAATTTTAATGAAAAAATATTTATAAGTAAGGGAAGGAGGGGCAAAATGGGCACCTTAAGCAAAAAATGGTTATTATCTTTACGTTTTTTCACTCGACACACTACTTTACATGCCCTTATTTATTATTCAACATCGATGAGCTGTGTCGATTAAAATAAAAAAATTCAAAATGTGGGGCAAAATGGACACCCTGAAATTTTTTATTAATAAGGCACATAATTAAAATTAATAATGGATATGGTTATGGTTATGGTATGGTTATGGTTTATTATTTATTTATTATTAATTTAGTTAATTTATTTCTTATGAAATAAAAACCAGTACAATACAATATTTTGTTTAAATTATGTAAACTGAAATAAAATTTAAATTATTAATAAAAAATTTCAAGGTGCCCATTTTGCCCCCAAATTTTCGAGGCCTTCCAAATTTTATGGGTGCCCATTTTGCCCCACCCTCCCTTATTTTTCATGTTATTTGAAGTTAAAATCTCATCTGTGGCTTGGATGAATTCATTTTGATACTGTAAAAATCAGTTATTCAAGTCACAAATATGCGTGGTTTAACTCACGCACTGCTATGAAAAATATTTTCGTTCATAACAAAATATTTTCCATGTTTGCGCGCATTTATTTACGTTACTGAAATGGTTTGAAAATCAAATAATTTAATAATTCACCTGAATGAGCGATTAACTAATTAAAACTACAATTGCAAGCAGTAATTACTCTCCTATAGTACATACGATTATTCTTTATCGTTAATTATTTCATTTTTTTCACGAACAAACACGAAACTCAATTATTTATTTCTAGCTACATCGTGATTGAAATTAATAGTTGATTTCACAGAAGCAGAATAAATTTCAGGAGAGTATCAACTATGAAATACACTCCCAGTACAATAACAGCGACTAAGAGAGGAAAATCAGGCTGCGCGGCACCGCGATAGGAAACGATATAGAGATTTACACGTTCATAGAGCGAAAACAGTAATGGCTAAATTATTCGGCGTTAAAGTTCGTAATGCGAGTGCAATCCTATGTCCGGAAGACCGTAGCCACCCTCATCAGACTTATTAGCATACCACGCTCGTTTCGTATATCCTACACGGGCACATAATTGCGAAGAAGGGGGAGGGGTCGGTTAGGGTGTCTCGTGAATGCCAGACACGCTATATATTTCTACGGAGAATCATAACCATCTAATAACACCTCGCCAAACGGTGCAGAGCTAAACGAATAACGCGAAAAGAGTGGCAAGACTTTTACCTTTCCGGTGGAAATTTTACCCCCTGCTAGCTCCAGAGATTCGCCAGAGTTGCCATTCGCAACGTGTAAAGCGAATTTCACACCTGTCTTGCGCTTAATTGAGTTTGCCGGCGAACTTTGTCGAATCTCTCCCGTGACTCCGCTTCGCTAGAGTGTGCGTACGCGTTAAACGAGAATCGATCTTAATCCGGAACTTGACGAGCGAAAATTTTGAATTAACTGGACCGTCTTTTTTTGTATTTTTTCAAAAAGAATAGATTGGAGTTGGGTTTTGAAGCGCGTGACGTTGTAGGTAGTGGCGAGGAACAACAAGCGCGGGCGTACCGCCTGGGGCTGGCCGTTCGACAAGCCAACAGAGTTCGTATCGCAGTCGAGGATGTTCTCGCTTACCTTATCTTGAAGAAATTCCCTTCCGATCTACACGGTGAACCCGTCCGGTTGATGAGAACGTCGGGGAGAGTCGCAAGATAATCAAGCGGTTAGCACTCTTTTCGGTAATTCATCCTCGTGACGAGAAAAAAAGAAAGAGAAAGAGAGAGAGAGAGAGAGAGAGAGAGAGAGAGAGAGAGAGATAGCGGTGAGAGAAAATCGAAGAAACCTCGTCTACTCTTTCGCGCAATTTAACCCGCGCAAGGCCAAACGAGTGTACGCGAGGAAAATATAAATTTCGACACACAGGATTTCGGATTAAAACAAGTGAACGCGAGAACGAACGATAAAGAGAGAGAGAGAGAGAGAGAGAGAGAGAGAGAGAGAGAGAGGGAGGGAGAGAGAGAGGGGAATGAGATAGAACGGGTAATGAAGCTAGGAGCCGTAAAATCCTGTAAGCAACACTCGGTCCGTGAAACGCGAGAGCAACAACAACAATCCTCCTGCGAGATACACAGGCGCTTCGGGCACAACTTGTACGTCTTACGTACACCTTGTTGCTCGCTATACCCACGCGTGCGATCCGTTAGCAGCTGTGTGGGTGTGAAAACGTAGGTGAAAATCTAGCCGGGAGGAAAGGGAAAATGAAACTGAAATGATACATGTATATCATTTGCATATATATGTATACATACACATTTACTGAAAAAATAAAATGGTGATTTCTAACAACATTTCAATAACTTTTACAAAAAGTTATAAATGTTCACGAGCCTATCAAATAAATAGCCGCAACGAATAAGACCATAAAGTTATCATTGTTGTACCTAACAAAGGAGTTCATCGACCCAACATATTGAGTACGTTGTTATTTTCACACATTTCCAATTTCTAAATTCTAACAAAAATTTAGAATCGTTTTTTTCATTATGAATGTTTGCATTGATCAAGAATTTTGAATAAAATGAATGAAACAGGCATTGCTGTTTTTCAAAATTGGTTTTTTTGCCACAGTAATATTATTTTCAATATGAATAACGTCGTAGCTTATAATCAATATCACGCCAATGAAGGAGAAATGCCACTTAGTTTGCTGTTACATTTTTCAGTGCTTAGGGGAGACCGAGGGGTTTTGAAACAGAGGTGAGTTGAAACAATATTAATTTCGCGGGGCTAAAAACGGTTGAAGAATCGGCAATGTAGCAAAACAATTGCTTTCCACAATCAGAAGACGCCACAGTATTCGTTTGTGACTCTTCAACCGTTTTTAGTCCCACGAAATTAATATTGTTTCAACTCACCTCTGTTTCAAAACCCCTCGGTCTCCTCTACATATTAATTTTAATGGATATAGAATTAGAGAATAATAAAAGGAAATCAAGAAAAGAGAACAATATTTATAACTGGGCAAGAGATATTTATATTGTATGGTGAGGGTATAAATATGGAGGAGGTAAGAGGGAGGGAGAGGGTGGAGCTCTTGCGCATCGTGGTTTCTAAGCGCAGGGAATGTTAAAGAGGGAAGGGGGAACCTGAATGCGTTAACCGGTCCGACGTTACGAAATTGCCGTCTCCTGCGACGGATATAGACACTGGAGGAATTAGGTTAAGACTGCACCATCGGGAACAGTTTCGGATTATCTCGCGCGAGAGTTTCTGACCCTTTACGTGTATCTCGAGCCACGAATATAATTCAAGAGATCGAACGTATCGACTTATACTTGGTATTTCATAATGAAATACGCAATATGGGATGAATTATTTGAGAGGCTCAGTGTGCGATCGATACAGTATCGTAGTCCTCGATTTGTCTTTCGATGAGTCTTAAATTTTGATTCTATTTTCAATCCAATATTCATTATTTTGATAAAATATATTCTTAAATCATGGTTTTTCGAAGTATTTACATGACAAGTTCGAGCTTGCGATGTTCAATAGAAACAGAGAAAAATAAAAGAAGAGTAAAAAGAAAAGAATATAATAACAAGGGACGCCATTAGTCGCGCAAGAATTAATGATTAGTGAGAAGATTCTCTCGAGACCTTTGGATCTGTTCCATTCGTCTATGAAATCTAAATGATACTTGCGATAGGAATGAGGAAATAAGAAAAAGAAAAATGGAAATCAACCTTTGAAATGATAAAATCGATAATCACGAGGTGGATAGAGCGAATAAAAAAAATAAAAATTCAGTTCTCGCGATTTGGGGAATACCGGAAAGAAAACACAAGTAACGAAATTCGCTCGGGTGGAGAGTTATTCCGAGGATCGCGCTTTGGCTATATCCCGAATGCGGAATGGGCGAAGGAAACGAGAACACGGTGCATCGTCGTACACGGGACAGCTCGGCTAAATGCGCGGGGCGAAGCTATGCATGCTAATGGCCGTCTTATACCGTGAGCGCCTTCGAGGCTTTACGACGCTCGCTCTCTCGAACCTGTGGATCTTCCCGGGCCGACAACGGGCCAATCGAATCCCCGCCCACCAATACGTGCTTTTTCGATATCCAGCTGCAAACCGAAAAACCCGATTTCAGTATCGGAATGGGAATGCCCCGCCAATTAGACCAAATTTTATTTCTTGAAAATATAACTTCTCGAAATTGTGTTTGGCGATATTTGTATACGAAATATTTGTAACACGAGTCTAGATATTCAATTTGTAGAATCGATCGGTCGAGTACCATTTATTGATCCAATAAGTAGCATTTATACAGTTACCAAGGAGGAATGATGAAATATTTAGAAACAAATGAATTCTTGAAATAGCACCTGCGAATATTCGTATATAACGTGTCTGAGCATTCAATTTAAGCGACTGAAACGAGCCTAGAAGGTATACGCGAGTTCGTACTATTGAAACGACAAGCTGAAGCGAGAGAGAAAAAGAGAGAGAAAGTGAGAGAGAGAGAGAGGCTAACCACGTAAATAATGCCGGGATAGGGATTCCGCGATAACGGCGCCGTATTCTCGTAAGCCAGATTAAGTCGGATTAAGCTGCTGTCTTCGTGAGGATCGTATCTTAAACTCACGCACGTGGTCTCGAGTTGCCGAGTTAAGAATCGACTCCGTATACACCTTTCTCCCTCTCTCTCTCTTTCTGAGATCAGGATCGCTCTACCGGTTTGCGAGATAAACTCGTATACTTTCTGAAGAAACAATGACTAATCCGTGAGCACTTCCCCGATGCAATTACAACCAACCGGAAAATCCAAATAGAGCGTTTTCCGGTATAGCAAAATTCTCTCGTAAAATTTATGTTATATGATATGTTGTTTGAAATTTCGAAACAGTAAGTGCCGCATGAAACTGTTATTTAGTAAAAATTTATTACCAGCAAAATCAATATTATGAACAAAAAATGATTGCATAAATATTAAGCTGTTAAATCAAACAGAAATAGTTTTTCAAATTGGAATAAATACTAATTTAACTTTGTTTCTGGAAAACACTCAATTTCACAATGTTGCAAAGTATCTCTTTGACAGTCAGTTAAATCAATTTTTTTCTCTGCGATGAAGTTTTCTGTATCACAAGCTGTAATAAATCGAGAGTAATATTACCTTGAAACTAAGATAGGAAAAATGAGACGGAAAATAAGTTCAGATTCTCTGGCTGCTTAAACGTTGACCTTCTCTACTCGCACTCTGGTTTTCGTTTTCAACGAGCGGGGAGGTTATCTAGTATCGTATACATATGTATTGTTCTCTCTTGTGCTGAATTAGAAAAGGCGCGAATTAACGTCACGTCAAGAGAATCTCGTAGTCTCGCGAAACTTCACCTTTAAAGGACGCGCCCCCACGAGCTCATGGCGCGCTGCTTGCGATAATCGATACCGGCGCCAGCCATAAATATCGCGGATTCATTAAAGTCTTATCAACGGTAATCGCGGAACGGCATAGACGCTGAACTTCGAACACCGCGATCTTTTCGCTTATATCAATCTTCCTCGTATTCCCTCTCTCTCTCTCTCTCTTTCTCTCTTGTTCTCGTCCGTAGAATAAAAAACTTTTATATATGACGCTCTTATATTCAGTATCCACCTTCCATGGCTCTTGCAAAGTCTCGGCTGCTAATAAAAGATGGAGAAATTTCGCGACGTAAAATCTCACGAGGGGTGAAAGAAAATCCAAACTTTTTCCTGCCCCTTTCGATATTTCTCTCTCTCTCTCTCTCTCTCTCTCTCTCTCTCTTTCTCTTTCGATTTTCGAACGTTGCGAGTTTCGTCAACGCTGGAAAAAAGCTCTGTAGTTCGAAAATGGACTTGGAGAGCTTTCGGTGTGGACCGTAAACCGTCGCGCAGAATCGCCCTGATAAAACTTTCATTACGATCGTACGGCGATTCTTAAGAGGGAAGAAAAATGTATTTTCCGTGCATGACGTAGGATGAGAGATAAGATTTGTAGGATATATTTTGTAGAATCTGCAGTAGTTACACCGGTTATTTTCGGTAGAACATTAATAAATGGTTAACAGGATTGATATGTAAGTAAGTTGAGTTTGCATCACGTCTAGTATACTAATGGGAATATCATTATGAAATAAAACCTTATATTCGTTAACACTAGATCTACTAGAAATTTTTTTTTTTTATAGCAGATTTACATAAAAATCAACCAAATCGACTGGTTCTGGTGAATTTAGTGTTAAGTGTTAAATCTAGTGTTCTTTCACGTACTTACGTAATTTAAAAATAGAAATGAGTTCTAAATTCAATAATCTGGTTAGTTATTCCATCCTGGATACGGTTTATAATGAAAGCTGACAGAGTTCGATTCTAATCGCTCACGCTAATTCGACACGAGTTCTCCTCGCAACGGATCGATACGAGCCGAAAATTGTCCTATCGTCATGAATCGGTGCGTTCATTCGTTTTGCGGGAGGTAGAGTCTTGTCCGTGTGCAGAAGCGGCAAAAATATCGATTGTAATTTCGCGTTGGCTCGCGCTCATTAGTACACAAACGAATAAAAATAAGAAACAGGAGTCGGCCGGGTAAATACGATATAACGCGGCCCGCTGAGATTGAAACGAGCGAGTCGAGAGCGTGCGTTTTGAACGGAGATTAATTGAATTAATTTCGTGGCTCGCGTTCGCGCTCGCGTAACGCTACGTCCTGCGAAATATCGTATTCAGGTCGCGCGACGAGAGCGATCTCGTTTTTTCTATTTTCTTTTCCTTCCTTTGTCTCCCTTCTCACCGTTTTCCTGTTTTCTCGCTACCGAAGACCGATTCAATGTATGTCCGTCCGCTGGATGAAACGCGCTCGGGAAAAAGTTGTACGGCAGAATCGCAATTACGTCTCGTAAATAATTTACGAACGCGGGTTCGCGAGGGAGAGGATGAGAAGAAAATGAGATGGCAGACGCTCGTCAGGAGGGCGCTACCTCGAATTCCAACAAATTAACCGCGTTAATCACCGGAAGCGCGGACGAGACTTTCCCCGTCGATAGCTGCAGCGAGGGGCAACTATTGTCTCCCGTGTCCTCTTCCTTGTCGGTTTGTATAAAGGGTGTTCCAGAATAACCTCCAAAAATGGAACGGAAATGGAATTTTTAATACAAATGTTGTTTATTTTTTGGTAACGGACTCATATTTTTGTATTATTTGTATTTATTGTGATTATAGAAGTTATTTTGAGTGTTAAAATTCTTTCAAATTGATTGATTTGTTTGGGAAACAACGTATTAATGCATAATTTAATTATTGTTTTACCAACAGTATCAATCCATGTAGCAATTATAATTATTCAGCGTAATTGCTATAAGTTTTATATTTTATTTGTATGTGAATTATTTATAATAAACTACATAAATAAACAACTTCAGAAAAACAATTATAATTTGAAAACTAGAAGATTTTCATTAGTCTTGTATAAAAACTCACTGGAATCAATTGATATCTCGAAAGTAACATCTTTGTTTACGACCTTGATCATTTCTAATTAGACATTGAAAAATTGATGTATCCCAAAAGCTAATATACGTTCCGAATCTCGTGATCGATCACTCAATGTACTTAGTTCTATCCCGACACCCTGTACACATTCGCACATCCGCGATCCGGCTTTACGATCGGCCGTTCCGAAACGTGGCTCGTAAACGAGACCGGGACTGACGAGCATTAAATTTTTCTCCTCCAGCCCACTCCTATCGGCC
>NCVS01001951.1:170716-181248 GCA_003055095.1 Goniozus legneri | reverse complement strand
CAAATTGAACCGTTTTAAGATTGTTTGAACATTTGTAGAATGAAATAAGCGTTTAATAGGTTCTGTAGGAGCAGTATTAGAGTTAAAATTTCGACTCGGATAACACGCGAATACACCGATGATCGCAATCGAAACAATGGAATCGCATCCGAGGAGCGACATAAGTCATCGCGATTTCATCCATTACACCTACATTCGCGGAAGAGTTCGCCATTCGAGAAGGAATCGAAGGAAATGCAAACGCGGCGTGCCGTACCCTGCCGGCGTCGTTATTCCCAAGCGACTAAATTGAATGGTCGCGCGAAATGTCTAGTCTCTCCCTATTCCGAAATTGGGTTAATCCCGGCAAGCCGTTGAATTCGTTTTTATCATTCTCGGTTGGATCGTTCGCTGCGAACGTCACCGACGAGCCGCCACACGGACCTCCAGGTAAATTAAACTTTTATCGCGCCGCGAATCGGTAGACGTTATTATCCGCGTTCCCATGTCATCGGGTAACTTTATCCTCCTCTCGCTATTCGAATTTCGTTCCTTTGACGAAATATAACGACCGCGACGAATTTCATTAAATTAATGCCTGAAAAACTTTTTTTCTCCCTCCCGCGCTCTCCAGCCGTGAGATTTCCGTCGAGCCTCTGTTTTGTCTTCTCACCCTTCGTCACGTCGCGCGCGAGGGAGTACAAGAAGATGTACGTCAAGCGACGCGCATACGCCGTAGGGGGATTAAGGCGCAATTTTTTTTCGCTCCCGCGCACACGACTCGCGCGACCATAGGATCAAGTGCGCATTACTCATAGCGTGCTATCACCTTCTCAGGGTCGTTCGCATTCGTCACTCGCGCCCCGCTCTCGTCGTCTACGCTCATCCCCGCGCGCATTTGTCTTCCGCGGCGGCGACCGCGAGTGGCTACCCCACGCGAATTATTAAGTCCCACGCCGGCAAGTCGCGCGGAATTTTACCCCCACGCACGCAATAGAATTTTAAACGGAGCGTGCATCGGTCTCTCCGTGTATCGCGTATAACTGTATATAGGTAGAGTGGTTCGGAGATTGCCAAGAGCTGTCTAAGCGACTGACAATCTCGATTAAATTTCCCGTCGCTGGGGTATACCGTTGGGTGGTTCCCGGGCTCGTACGACGACTGTATACGTCGCGTCTAGCTGTACAAAGAATTCGGGCGTCTTGGAGGTGCCCGAACGGGACTCTCGAATCCCATCTCTATATCGATCGAGAGTAAGAGACGGCGGAGGTCCTTAATGAAGTAGTATTAATTATCGGAATTGAAACGGCACCTGTCGTTTCAATGTTTCTTCACAGAGCCGCTAGCGGAGAGGTTCCGGCTCTGCCGTTTTCTGAATGTCCTCCTTTGAGAGTTCTTTGCCGGGAAGACAAAGGATAGAGAGCAGAAAAAAAACAAGAGACGGAATGAGCGAAGAAGAAATGGATGAGGGCGGTAAGATAGGTAAAAAAGGAAGGGAAAATAGAAAATCGGGGAGAGGAATTCTCGCACAGGAGTCCATTCGAGTTTCTCACGCTCAACCGTTGGGTATATACCATTATCTTGATTCAACTCGCGCTATTTATGCGATACAATATCCAGACTGCAGATGAGAGGGTCAAAATGGTGAGGTCTGTGTAAGTATATCAAGACGGAATGTGGTTCGGTCGTATTCATACGGTATAATTACTTACCAATTTAATAACGAGAATGGAAAATTACTCGGACCATAAATAAAATGTATTTATCTTACTTTTCTTATGTAAAGTACGAATTAATTAAAGTGCTAGCTTTTTTAAGGAGTGTAGAATGAGAATATTTCGACTCGAATTTATCGTGGAAGAATTTCCGTCGCGAGTTACGATATTCACGCGAAAACGAAAATCAATCGCGAACTTAATGACTCGTGTAAATAATTAAACAAGTTGTCCGATATCTGCCCCTCTGACAGATCTGCTAATTTAGTCGGATCGGTAGTTCGACATACGGTATCTGGTACTGGAAACGATTGCAACAAAGATGCTACAGCGATGTTGCAGGATTATGACAGACAGTTACAGAGTCCAAACTTCCCAATTACCCAACTTTTGCGATGAAAATATTGGACGCGAGGCGGAGTACGAAAAGTTTCCCCTCGTCTCTCACTTCTTTCCCCTACTTTCGACGACCATAAGAGATCAACTTCCTCGTTAAATTCTATCTCACGAAGTAGATAGTGAATGTAGTTAATACGAAAACGTGAAAATTAATGATCTCGCTATTTTGGCATATGATATATTGCATTTACCACATCAATTATTTTTTTAATTAGCTCATCCCTGGGGTTTCTCTTAACCCGATTCGCGAGACTGATTCAATTTTTCTTTATCAATCAAGGGATTCCATTATGCATGCAATATCCATCTCTTTATCGAGAAAAAGCAGAACGCGAGAATTCCAAAGATTTTTTAAACGAACAAATCGATCAATACATGTACGTAAACGTAGATTACAAACAGAAAAATCTTTCGGGGAAAAAAGGAAAACGCACCTCTCGAAATTTGATGGAGATTGAAAAACCAGCTTGAAACGAACACGTTTGGCATTGCTGTCACGAACATGTACGTGAAACCGGCTGATCTAATTACTACGGATTTCAGACAAAATCAACGAACGTACGAAAATCGAATTTGTAGGAGACACGATTTGTACTTCGAATTTAGCGTATTGTACGAGAATAGAGTTTGATGCAAATATTTTTCTTTTTTTTTTCAACATGGGGAAGGAAAAAAATAGAGATCGCGCGTACAAGTCTATCCGCGGAAATTAATCAAATTCATCGATCGTATGTGCTGAACGACCGGGCGCGGTACAAAGGCCCGGGGCGAATAAATGCATGAGACGGCACCGTGCGATTTGTAATCGAGCATGGACCGGGCTAACGAAAGTCGTTTCGCCGACGAGACGGGAAGGTGGAAAAGCCCGGACCCGTCGAATGAATCTCTCGCTCCCAGGGGAGTCCCTGGCGTTTGTGTGCGTGCGTGTGAGCGCGCGAGCTACATTCCGGAAATTGGCCAAAAATCAAATCGCGGTATATATCGAGTTGTTCGATGGGCAGCGAGGGGAGGAAACGCGGATCCAACAAATCTGTAGTTTAACGTCCAATTCCAGAGGGCGAAACGAGGGTCAGAAGTCGAGAAGAGGAGGAGACAAGAATAAAAAAAAAGTATATTTCAAGCGGTAAAAGTTTTTCCAGCCGAGCGAGTTTTCGACGACGTCGTCGCGAATGACGTGTTCAATTGAAATAATACCCGGTGTTGGTAATTCGTTTCTTCCAATTTCACGCCAGAGAGAGAGAGAGAGAGAGAGAGAGAGAGAGAGAGGGTGGGGTGGGAGACCCGACAAGACGAAATTACCATTAATTAAGGTGTTATCGGGAGAAGCGGTGATCTTCCGCCCGAATAGTACTCCCCCGACTGATATTTTCTAAAGGAGAGCTCACGATGCGTACCGTAGTCCATAAGCGGATGATAAGAGGACTTGTCGATTTTCCGTTCTCAAAGAGCTTTAACGTTTACATAATTATAACTTGGCGCGAATTATGTTCTGGCGTATAACGTCTTCCAAAGTCCGCGAGCATAAATTTTCCGCGAACAAAAAGAAAGACCAATCTAAGTTGCCCTTTTCGCTGCTCTTGCTTTATTTCATTCCGTATTTCGAGTAGTTATCTTTAATCACGCACTTCTTGAATCGCTAAAGGGGGAACGAGAGAAAAAGACAGACAGAGAGAGAGAGAGAGAGAGAAAGAGAGAGAGATAGAGAGCGAGAAGGAGCAAAACAAATCGGTGAGCAACGTTGTATTGAAAGATGAATCGAACGTAATTCGAGCACGATAAAGCAGAATCAGTCGTCGAATTTATAAAAGCACTCTCCGCTCGAGTGCGTTATCGCGAAACATCCGATAGACGTATAAGATGTCCTATTAAAGCGTAACTCTGCACTTGATTCCCCATTTCGTATCGGTGTTTCGCGAGCATAGATAACTATGGTATCGCTCACGACCACCCTCGCCGGGAATATAGCAGGAGGGGTGACGAAAATAACACCACTTTCGCACCCGCGTGGTTACGCCCTCTCTCTCTCTCTCTCTCTCTCTCTCTCTCTCTCTCTCCTCGCCCTTTTGCGGTATAGTAATGTCGACCTGACACGTCCCTAAACAAGTTTGCCGTCGACAAGATGATGTAAGAGCTGCCACACAAAGGCTTTTTACAAAGAATTTTGAGACATTGCTGTGCACGCGCGCGCGCCCTTAAATTTATATTTCCAGTAAATCGCGAGAGAAAGGGGATGGAAACGGGCGAAGTGAGATAGAGGGAGGAAGGGAGAGAGAGAGAGAGAGAGAGAGAGAGAGAGAGAGAGAGAGCAAAAGGGGGTGAACATGGGTCAGGCAACACGCCTTCGAAACCCTATTATCCGAGGTTGACGGAAAGGGTGCGCACCGCAAGGGTCTCCCGAAAAAAAGGTCCACAGCGACGCATTATCAGAGTCGATGCCGAACAAGTTGCTCTAGTCAGGCGAAAAATTTATTATACCGCCACGAATAGAACGATGAATATTCCCTCGATGTTTTTACGATTTTATCAAGAAAATTTCCACGCTGATCGCGCAATACGAATGATCAAAGCCGGGTGTTTCGAGAGGGATTAAATCGCTCGCCGGCAACACACCCAACTCGTTTCGTAACGTCATGTAGCCTGAGCCTTATCAGCCGAGGCTGAAAAGACAGCGTACGGCACGTGAACGGCCACTAAGTCCCCGGTAATTCGACAGAACCTTGACGTTTCGGGGGCGAACGCGCGCGCGAGGATTCACGCCCACCGCACGCTCGTTCATTGAGTTTCGTATCACGTAGCCGACGGAAATTAAGACCAATCAGTACTGATGTGTGATTTACGACGTGGCCAGTATCGACGGACTCTGGGGCTGCACTAAAGACTACTCTCCCCGTGTCGTCCTTGTCCCTTCTACGTCTCTTTCTCGCGTCCACATCCTTCTTGATTACTCCAGCGCGTCTCTACGTGCGGCTATTTATTTCTCATTCGCTCTTAGTCCTGCCTCGTTTTTTTTTCTTTTTACCTGTAGGACGTTTCGTGTACTGTTATAATGCGTTCCGCCCGCGTTCGCGAACGCTATGTCTTTGTTACGACGAACCGGTAACTCCGGTCCTGGAAAGAGGCCGAACGCGATCGCGCAAGACTGCCGTACGAGCCCGGCCGGCTGCCTTCGGAAATCCTTTGTTGTCGTCCGCGCTTAATGCAACCCGACGTGTGTGGTCGTGAGATTTAAAGTGCCATTAGCGAGCATCGCCGGAACGGCTGAAATCCTCTTCGCAAAAAACTAAAATCGCGCAAAATAGCAAAATCGAATAGGTACGTTTCAGAGCGTTATAATCGAATTACCCGTACCGATACCGAATAAAGATTAACCGAGATTAATTTCGCTTGATTGTCCATCATACTGTAACCGTTATCACCTCGTTATTATTTACCTGTATTAAACAATACCCAGATCAAAAAATTATAGCCCATATAACTACACTTGGATTGAATCGTCAGATATATTCTGTATCCAATTTATTAATGCGAACACGAAGGTTTCGCTTAATGAAGAAGGGTTCGATACCGATAAAGCCAGAGACAAGGGTATATTATCAAGCCCGTCTCGAGTTCGGATCTTTCGCTCGCAAAACGTCTATTTACCGGTGATCGAGCAATTAGTTCCCACGCCTAGGCTTGATTGACGGCTATAATGCGCGTTTAGGCTTCTGCGTTCGGCCGGGACAATCAACGTTTATGCCGGGTTACCCGCCCGACGCTTGCTCGGATTTACGTTCAAGTTATACCCGCCCGCGTGTATACGCGCCAGAGCTCGTCGGCTGTACACGTACGGGCTGCTCGTCAATAGCGACCGCACAAATGGCGCGATTTTGCCGTATGCCCGGGCTCCAGACCCAGTTACGCACAAAAAAATACCCTCGATTGTCGTTTGTTTTCGCTTCTAAATCAACTTATTACTCGCCGTCTCGTTAATCCGCTCAATCTCCACTTCATACCCAACGAAAGTACGTATATTTTGTCGGGAGTTCGATGTGTATATCGAAGAGCGTAATCCGTTTCGACTATTATCCCGGAATGCTGAATTAATAAGCTCGATACGTTTCGTTCGCGTCGTGTGTACATCTCACGCGTTATCCTACAAACATTCCATAGCACATGGGCGTTCCAGGTCGGAGCCGATCGCATTTGTCGGCGGCGTCGCGATAACGTTGCGACAGTCGTAGTTTCCATTCCTTACGAGAACAGCGTGGGAAAGAGAGAGAGAACGTCGAGAATCGATTGGCGCGCGTGCTTCGCGGGAGAATCAGCAGATTTAAAAGTGTGCCCCGCGATCGACCTCTACTAACCCCTCTCTCTCTCTCTCTCTCTCTTCTATCTCTCTCTCTCTCTCTCTCTCTCTCTCTCTCTCTCTCTCTCTTGGAGCGCCGGGCGCGTAACAAAAATCCACGTATAAAGATCCAGCTCGGTCGCGTCGCGATAAGGATGCGCGCGGGCGGCACCACCCACGCGTTTGAGTTACTGCGTAATATCGAATTCAGAGTGGTAGCTACTCACCGGAATGTACATTATACCGTCGTGTCTCGAACAAATCTGCCCCGACCTCGATTCCATTCCCGTCGTGAAATTTTATTTCGCGCGCGATTAAAATTTCTCGAGGGCGCGGCGTAAGCGTTATCGTTCGACGGGGCTATTTCTTGTGCGTGCTCGTGAATGCAAACTTTACCCGGAGTAATCGACGTTTTACGCGCTCGAAAAAATATCCTCGAGAATCGGCTAAATTGGTTTCACCGAATGGACTGGCGATTCAGAGATATTTTTGTCGAGCCACCTCGCGCGTGAGGGATCTCTCGTCGTATCGCGATATAAACGCATAAAATTCTTTGTCGTATTGTTCTCCGAATATCAATCCGGCGAATACATATTCGTCCCAGCGGTGAGCCCCATTCTCCGAATACTCTTTGTACTACATTGGAACTTCCGATAGTACAAATTTCGAAACTTGGCAAACAATTGCCGTCAGTCAAAGTATATGACACATTCTGCCGGCGTTATATTGCGAAACTAGGCGGTAGTTGTCGGCCGAGACTATTAAGGGAGCCACCCGTGGCGAATCTTCGTTTAAATTTTAAACCGAGCTCAGGAATCAGAACTCTCCTATCCCTCTCGCGCCCCTCGCCGACGACTTAAGCGTCGTGGGATCGGCGCGACGTTTAAACCCGGCTAACGTTTAATTTAAAATCAATTTTAATGCGGTCTGTACCGGTGGGATAACCGAGCTGGCGCGCGCGCACGCAAATGGCAGAATATAACGACGTTACGTCGTTTCAATATCGAGACGACACTTGCCGCCGATTGACCCAATTATACACCGCTCATTCGGCGCTTCAATTACGGTTATTTTTGCGCAACGCGCTAGGAATCAATTGCGTTAACGAGACGAGCGTACGAGCGCGTTTGCGTGCCGCCGCGGTCGTGAAAATATTCACGTAATTTATCCAACGGAAAAATCGCGTTTGAAACGGTATTTTGGGTTTATTTTCCAAAGTTTACTCGATACATCGAGAATGTTTCGACTCACATATTTCGACTTTAAATGCCAGAGCGAAACTCGTGTCTCTCGTGGAACGGAAAATGTGTTATTTATATCGTTTTTTTGTCCGAAGGAAAATATTTCGTTCTCCTAGACGGTTAAACTGAATTTCATTCCGTATTAGCTCTTCTCGTACTTCCGCATTTTTTTTCTCAAAAGTATTCGCAGGTGAATATACTTTGAGAATCCGAATTCGATAAAACCCTTCCAGAAATGTTACTGGTGTATCATGCAACTATTTACTGTGGAATTCTCTCCAATTTCGCGTTGCCAAGGAAAAAAGCTATAACGGGCTTTCGCGTAGCTGCTCGAGTCTAAAATAATTAAACGGATTACGTATTATTCCAACAAATCGATCGAAATTCTCCGAAATCAGTATGCAAGATTCTCCCGGGAAACATGAACGACGAGGAAAATGGAGATATCGAGAGAGGGGAAATGGAACGAAGAAATTCAATTTGGCATGGAGTCATACAGCTTTAGTCCTCGTAAATTTCCAATGAGCGGGGCGCGCAAAGTGATAATTAAGGATAGCGAAGCATAAAGTTCCGTTCAGCGGTGCATCCGAGCGAATTACTTTTCTGCCAAGTGATCAAGGGGAAACCGCGCGTTGTATCGGGAGTCGGTAACCCGAATGAACGGTGTATGCTCGTCCCCCCTCGCCGAATTATACGTCCGCGGATCGATAATTGGCAGCGCACAGTGCCAACATGGCTTATCCGGTTCGACAAACAAACTACAAATTAATTTATCCCATCGATTACACCATGCCGAGTCGCAAAGTTACAGGATATGCGCGTCGAGGGGGAGTGAATCGTGCTTTAAAAGCGAATTCGCTAATCGCTATTGCGGATCTACAATTCATTCTCGTGTACGCACTCGGTGTGTCAGATAAGTGGCTGCCTTATTTTATCGAAAATTATCTAGCGGCATTATTATTAAATAGACCGCGAGCGTAACTACACCATAGATATTCTATATATCTGTATTAGTAGCGTATATATCCGTATGTACCGATACGGATAATGTACAACGGACGTGCGTGCAAATACGGGAACCGGCGATTATATTCAAGTGGTACGTGTGTGTTCCGGTGCGAAATATTTACCAGCTCGCGCTCACCCTCTACCTCTCTCTCTCTCTCTCTCTCTCTCTCTCTCTCTCTCTCTCTCCCTCGTTAGAGCTTTATCGGTGGAAAGTGCATAGTATATGCGCAGCATATTCCCGCTGTTCGGAAGTTGCATTAGTTTCCGAACGATGCGATGCGACGTAGCTGACGCATTCCGCAAACAAGAAGATGCGAATGTTTTGTTTCGCACATACGTCGAGGCTGGGGGATAATTCGTGCTCTCGTGTAAATAGGCCGCCAACGTCGACGAGGGCGGGTATAAGGAACTGCGAACTTCGCTTAAACCATAACTGCTAACCATATCTACTAATTAACATGTGCTATACATATTCGCGAAACGCGAATAAGCAACTAACGACGACGGAGAGTTACGGTTTCCTCGCTACAACTTTACTGTCATTTCGTTAAGTAGCATAGAAAGGGGATATACGCGCCACCAGTGAAATGTACTTTGAAGATGCATCGACGTTACGGTGCGCAAACGCGGCTGCGAAATACTCGTCGACGCGTTTTCCAGCCAGTTATATGTTTCGAAGAGAGAAGGAGAGCCGTGCTTTGTTTAATTGAAAGCCTAGCGGGAATGTTTTCCATTCGAAAACTAATTGTCACGCGATAAATTGAGTTCTAGCAAATACTTATAATGTTTATATATCGAGCGCCGCCATGTTACAACGCATTGATCACTTAACCAAATTAACAGAATTGCTAAAACTTTGAACAATTTATACGCGTTCGAGCGAAAGCCGGAACTTTCATTTCGGAAATCACACTGCCCGTATAATCGTTCATGTCGCGGCTCGAATCGATTGTTTCCTCCCTCGAGTCAAAAGTGTATGTAGTAGGATTTATTATTTCTGCTTTATCGAAAATATCCTGAAAATGAATCGAAAAAACCGCCGACACTCGAACTACAATTTCCAACCGACTTTGACACGCGAAAATTTTCCGTTGAAATGATAAAAATTTCGACTTTTGCTATTTCGAGTGGAGTATAGAAATAGCGACGCGAAAGAATGGTCGTAACGTGCGATTATATGGCGACTGGTAGAGCCGATCGTGTGCGTGGAGAAAACGAGACGACGTTGGAAGCTCGTTTCCCATAGTCGTGGGATATAGTCTCGCCGGTTTCCTCTTACCAATTACGTTCGCGGCTGATCTCGTATATATGTATACCGTACATAAGCGACGGTTACGGTTACGTCTTATGGCGCGTCGTCAACCCTCTTTCAGCCGCTGCTTTCCACGCCCCTCACGACGCCGTTCGCGTGTCCACCTTACCCCGGCCTGGCTATAATTAGCCACGAGATACGTTAACGCGTCGGCCCCGTTAACGCGTCGGACGTCGAATTTTAATAATCTCCCTCTCGCGCGCGCCCGCGCTTCGAGACTGCATTAATTTAAAGCCGAGAAGCCGTACCCACGCTAGCCACTCGTGCTCTCTTTTCGCTACCCGGGTATTCTTCTCGAGCGTGTAATTTATGGCGCGCGCGAACGAACCCGACATCGATGAAAACGCAAACCGATCGTTATCGACTGCACTCGCTCGCGCTCCTGGCCCGTGATATTAATTTAGCCCCGGGGTGAATTTATCTCTCGCTCTCTCGTTATTACAAAAAATCCGCAGAGAGAGAGAGCGCGGGCATGAGTCATTCTATACCTATATGGATATTTGTATTGCAAAACTGTCGGACAGGGGTTGTCTGCCCTCTCACCCCTATCA
>NCVS01001951.1:70102-170667 GCA_003055095.1 Goniozus legneri | reverse complement strand
CCTCCTTCTCTCGCTCATCCACTCTCTTCTTCTATCTCTCTTACACGAGCAGTTAATTTCAACGAATGCACGAGTGCCGCGTAGAATTCATCGGGGTTAAATCGATTTACTTTTTGTAACTGGCACGGGCGAGGGCAAACACTTGAACGAAGAGTCGCAAAACAACCGTTCTCGATAACGAATATTATTGCGGGCAATCTTGCCGCAACGTTACACGTATACTAGGTGTTCGAAAAGAGCAGTAACGATAGTGGATACCTCCTCCTATCGATAAATTTGGACGGAAATATAAATGTACGGTTACCGCGTAGGTTTCGGTGGCTTCCGGGCGGCGACCTGTATATATAGTGGATCGTCGACGCGCTCGACTGGCACCGTGACGACTACCAATCGACGTAAATGATGGATAATACCCCGAATAGCCCGCTAAATGACGGTTAAAGCGCAATTGCTAACGTATTACGTAATATTGCTTCGGAAACAGAAGGGAGTCAAGAAATCCTAGTGGTCAGGATTGCGTATACGCGTATTACAGCAACGCACGCACGTTCAAGCGGCACCGTTATCGATCATGACGTACGCAGAAATTCAGTCAATTCACGAATGTGTCCGCGCTATTATACAGTTAATGGAACGTTATTGTTGATGCTCAATTGTCGCGCCCTTTGAATTTTAGCTCCAATGTAGGACGCGTTTGTGCGCGATGGATGGAATACCAGCGTTAATACAGAAATTATCGATAGTTAATTCCAGTTTAACGAAGAATTTCGAAGAATTGCGCGAGCGCGGTGGGGGCTCTTGATTACTCGCCGCGTAATGACGGACGTTTCGATATATCTGCTCGAAGTCGGTTCTCAAATCGCGATATAACATTAATAGCGCTTGACTGTATCAGCTATCACTTCATTTGGGCTTTCGCGAGTGACGATCGATTAGGTTTAAGCGGTAGCGCATTACTCCGAACACCGATAAGGAAACGACAGATGTTGGGGTATAACTCATGCGCAAATATATTCAAATCCGGGCATGCGTAGACTCGAAGACGTAATATACGCGACAGCTCAAACAGCATGACGCAATTTAGTTAATTTGCCGAGTCGGATCCTTTGATGTGTCGCTTCATTACACGCACCGCCTCGTCGCGATAATTGAATTCCCTTACGTCATCAAATGGATTTCGAGCGGATAATCGTCGTTCTTTCTCGTTTTCATAGCAATTTGTCGATTCGCGCGCGCACTCGATCCTATTACGACGTCAATATCCGATGAAACATACATCACGCGAGCGTTGTTATACCCGTGTACGCAAATTATCCAATGTCGGGATCGACCACGACGATGCTAGCCACGCGGCTAGCTCGCCCTCGCAGTTTCTGCGGAATAATAGCTTGTTGTAAGGTGTCGGTCTACAATCGGTACACCCCCCCCCCCCTCCCGGCGGGAGTTGAACGTTACCCGGCAATGGCTCTCACCTCGGCGTGTTTCTTGGTCGAGAGCGGCGACCGCTTATGTCTCGCGACACGTGTAATCTTCGAAAAACGACACCCGACAATATATTTGTTTTCGAGTACAAAACGGCTTTGGTTATTGATGTTTTCGTTGTTATTCGTTTACGTAGTATTCGGACGTTATTTGTTTATTCGAGAATATTCAAACAAAATAAACGAGCCCGGAAAACAATTCGTATGAATACAGAAGAAACGAATCGCGAATAAAATTGGCCAGTGGATCAAAAGTAAATACAGGGGAAATGGAGAAAAGTGCGTGTGAATATAATAGCGGATAAAATAGGCCAGCGGCTGGAGAGAAGGATGGAATGAAAAGAGATGGGCGAGGGAAGAGATTCCCTCAAAAGTTTCAATTCGATTAACTCAGCAATGCCTTTATGCGCCGCGCTCCCGATAGAAGCCGTGCGCGGAGTTAGCAAGACGGAAATCAAAATTCAGGTGGAGCTACCTCGCTCTGCGAATACTTGGGTAACAACTTTGCTTCTAGATCGGTAGGTAAGCATACGTACGCCACAACATCCTGCGATATCCACCCCCGTAAACTTCGTCGCTTAACTATTCTCGGAATGACAAATATTTTTTTTCCTCCCCTGATAAATCAAAACAGATATAACACGATTATCCAATTAATACGAATGCGGTCGGATTTCGGGTTACCGTAATTTCAGCAGTTTGATAACGTTACCCGACATACCAGAGAATACACGCGTCTCTGCCAACTTCAATATCCATTTACACTTCCTGCGTTATTCTCTTTGTCGTGTGTTGTGACTGCATTACCGATGCCATCGCATCTCGCATCTCGTATGTTATTGCTCATACGCTTACACGCGCTCTGCGTATTACGTGCGTTAGACGCGAGTGTACGTACATACGCGAGCTACCGGTGTACGTGGAACATATTGACGCGAAAACATCGAAGGGATACTCATTCGGCGATAGGAACGATGATGGTGCTCAGTTCGGTTGAGCTTTTTACACCCTTCGTGCGTATACTCTCGTGTCGCCGTGCTCGCGTGGTCGACAAATATATCCCCCTATGTACTAGGCCTTGTATGTACCGTACAACGCTCGTATGTATATAAATAGGTATTCCTATATATATTCAGATAAGGTACCCTTTTCCAGACCGGTTGGAATAAGGATAACCCTCGCATGCACCCCATCTTTGCCGCCGACAACGATACGCGAAGAATGCCGTAGACATTCCCCTGCGAATTTTATGACTTTGCATGGCTCCGTTGAGGTAAGAAGGTAACGCGATAACCCTCGGATTCCGCCATCGGCTTTCTTCGTCAGTGAGATTCCGTGCGATAGTATGTTGCATCCCTGGATGATTACTCCAATTTATTGAAATTTTCCGAGCATCGCCCTATTAACGTTGTAACGAAGATCGCGTTACAATCATTTATATTATTTAATTCGTATGAAATTCGATAGAAATTATTAGATTAGCGCACAGAGCTGAGTATTGACTCCGTTAAAGCCGATATGGCTGTTGAAAATTTTCGACTGCGTTCTCGATACTATCTACCACTTGGCTACGTAATTAAATGGTATTGACACACGGATAAAATACTACAAACTTTCGAATTCCAATCGGTTTCGAGTAATCTGAATACAGTGGTCTTTTCCTGCCTTAGTGCATATATCGGTTCGCGTAAGCGAACCAGAAAAATACTTAATCGACAGAAATACCCCACATATACGTACTTGTATTATAGAGATGTGCATTCTGAGGTTGATAGCGTTGTTCTTTCACTCTATTTTTCTTAAATACGAAACTTTGTGGAAAACTTAAGATCTTTCATAAAATTTTTATGCAATATTCTACAAGAAAGAAGAGAGAATGAAGAATTGCGGCGACCCAGTTTTGCTAATAAGTATTCAACCTATGAAAGTTGGTTGGATAAATATCCGAATGGCTTTGATACAAATGACCCCCACAGGTACTGTTGCACTTCGTTTATTTGTCTGAAAAAAGTTATTGTTTTATCCCAGCTCGACGATTTTTCTCTTTCTTCCGGTACTCCCCAGCGAATCGACCGATTTCCTCTTGGATTTCAGTTCACTGTGGAGCAATTGGCTTCATTGTCAGATTTTTCATGGGTGTCCTTTACCTAACGCCACCTATCATTCTTCAACAATCGATATCCCGGGTCGCACAGAAAACGGAGTGAATTTATGTTGTACTTTTCATTCCCAGTTTGTGTGGTTGTTCATCCTCGAATTTGAACCTCGTTATTGCATTAATTTTATGAGAATCTAGTTACCTTACTAAACGCGATATCCATTTCATTCAATGAGCAAAATAATTTATGGAACATAATACCCTGTAATGCGTTTTGTATAAATTAGCAAAAATTAAATTCATTCAGAATTCATTTGCAATAAATAAAGGCAAGTTAATTCCTAACTTAGCTGTACACGACAAAATACTTTAGAGTTGATATTGCATGACGTACATAACGTTAGCGCCCCAATTGTGAAAAACGGAACTTTTAAAAATAGTACCGAATTTTACTCTATTTGTACTATATTGTACTCAATAAAATATAACTGATTAAAAGATATAAAATTTCAAAAAGTTTCTCGCAAGTCTCTCTCTCTCTCTCTCTCTCTCTCTCTGCAAGACCCGATTACTATATACAGGGTGAGTCTGCAAAACCGTCATGGATTATACCGGCGGATAGAGCAGCTCAGCCCGAACAAAAATATATTTTAATCAGCCTGATTGGTTAACCCGTTCAAAAGATATTAAGGGTGAAAGTTTAAAATTTTTAACCAATCAGGAGCTGCGTATCAAACATTCTATTTTTCGATAAATACTAGGGACTCTGCAGCAACTTCACGTTTGGTGAGAAAAAACACAATCGTGATGAAATTAGCGCAGAGTCCCCGAGTCGGTAATTATAACCACACGATCGGTAATAATTACCGATCATTTTTTTGGTTCGATATTCTGATTACTTTTTAATTTTCTCCGAAACAGTAATTCAGATTTTACTTTATCATCTTCCCGAATTTCAGTCCAAACATTCTTTCGATTTTTTTCCCCGGTCTCATAATCGGATTTCGGGAAAATGTTCGGGAAAAAAGTCGGAAAAAAATCGACAAAATGTTGGGGAAAAAAATCGGCAAAATGTTTGCCGACTGCTAGGGACTGCAGAGTCCCTAGTATTTATCGAAAAATAGAATGTTTGATACGCAGCTCCTGATTGGTTAAAAATTTCAAACTTTCACCCTTAATATCTTTTGAACGGGTTAACCAATCGGGCTGATCAAAATATATTTTTGTTCGGGCTGAGCTGCTCTATCCGCCGGTATAATCCATGACGGTTTTGCAGACTCACCCTGTATATAATCCCTGCTGATAACGAATTTTTTTTTTCAAATTCTCGGGGTTAGGTATAGTACCCGAGTTCCGCGGGGACTTGCGAGAAAATTTTCCGAAATCTTGGATCCGCTAATTAGTTTTATTTTATTGAGCTCTAGGCAACAAGAGTAATCCGGAACCTACAGACCAGGTACTTTAAAAATAAACATTTATTTTAAAAAACTTTTTAATTTTGTTTCTGAGTGTCATACAATACTTATAGTAAAAATAAAGTACAATTTGGTACAATTTTTAAAACTTTTAAAAGGGCTAACATTATACATATAATTGCATGGCATTACCAAGATTTAGTTCACCAAAAATAATATTTTTTCGGGTTTCACGATTTCTCAACGAATAAAGGGATTCTGGATCTCCGTCTTTATTCGATATTAATTGGAATCGGATCGAATCCTTGAGTTTTCAAGAGGATTACGCTTTTTTACAAGTCTTATCGCGTCTGATTCCACATGCATTTGAGATAATTGGCGAAAGAAAAATATAGTTAAGCCAACTATCCGGAGAGACAGTTTATTTCGATTGCAAGACTTGCCAGACTGCACATCGTCGACTGGTTACTGCTTTGCATACTTTACTAAGCCGGGTACGGTAAATCCTTACTCGCGACGGATACAACTTTAAATATGAATGGCTCTTAAGTGGAAATAAAAGGGTATCCGGGCGAGGAGCCGAGGTGGATCACGAAGGCGCTGCAGAGTGAAGAGAGAGAGAGAGAGACAGGAGAGAGAGAGAGAGAGAGAGAGAGAGAGAACGGAGAGGGGAGTATGGAGGAAGAGAGAGTAGTATAGACACGGAAGGGTTGGGAAGATGGTGGGTCGAGTGGAGCGAACTGTGGTTGCGGCAGAACGAGCGCTGAACACTGAAATAAAATAAAAAAGTCCAGTTGCAGGGACGGTCACGCCGACTATATCACTCAGCCGTACTTTTGTTAAGTCTGGAATTTGCATGTGAAAAAGGATCTGTCTCCCTCCAACTGCCCACACGCTCGATTTATGATTTTTTCTCTTTATCCGCGTCTTTTCCGCCTACCCTTTTTATTACCATTTCTTTTTACTTGCTTCTATCTCCACGTCTTTTTTTTCCCTCGCCCACCGCGACGCTGCACCACGTGAATGCGTTGTGGAACTCTGAAGAATTTAAAGCGGTCGACCGCACTGTCGTATACGTCATTCCTTGCTCGCTTTAGTACGAAAACAATGCGCACCTTTGCATATAGCATACACGCAACCCTTATCGCGCATGAGGTCAGTTCTTACTTTGAATGGTAAAATAAGTTCAAGCAGTTGCGGAATGTGGAATTTTTCTCTATGCTTTTCTCTTCTTTCCGAGCCAATTTTTTTAAAAACCATATAACTCTCGTTGTTATTTTCCGGCTGTGTAGACGTAATATATTCTTTTAAGGTTACCTCACTCTCAATACATCGAACAACCAAAAAATGACGCTAATCCGAATATAGATTAGGATTATCCGACTTTGATCTTCCCAAGGCTGATTGATAGCGACACTATTCGAATTCGAGGCAGAATAAACCGCGTTCTCCATGCGCAACTGTCAACATATAGTTAGACAGCGCACAATGCGCTAACGTATAATGGAATGGAGAAAAAATATGCCGTTCCTGGTTGCGATGTTCGCGCATTCAAATATAGTTGCACGATCATTGTAAATTATTTAGCGAGAAAACGGTTGCCGTAATTAATCATCCAAAACTTACCCATGCTCTTATATTATTTGCCAGCACTCTGCCTGCGTTATTTCAGCCTTCTCACTATGTAGTTCACTTTCAGGTCGTCCTGAGAGTGCTTCCGCTACGCTTCTACAAAAATCGATAATGCTCCGAACAACTCCCACGAGAATGCGTGCGAAAAATAGCGATCATATATCCCCATTAACTTTTCGCGGACTCCACGTGTCTTCTTCGCCTCTGCCATACTCGGGTCGTATAATCCGAATGCGACATAAAGTAAAAAAGACGGCGAGAACATCTAGGTAGATGATAGTTGGAAGACGCTGATTTAATACGAAACTGGGAAGATTCAGCTAGGTAAAAATATAGTTTGCAATGCAGCAACTGCATCGTAATTTTTTTCATTCGCAGGGAAAATAAATTAAAAGGAGAATCTTCTTTCATCGTATAATTCAGTGGAATGAAATAAATGAGTTTTCCTATATCTTAATAAAAATCTGGCAATTCAAATACCGGCTCAATGTGGATGCCGGCGAATATGTAAGTACGAGCTACCTGTTTCAAAGCACAGACGGTTGAAAATTAATCACTACGTGTAAGAGCAGCTGCCGATAGCCCAAGTGTATACGAGCCCTAGTCCGTCCGAGTTTCCATAGAAAGCTCAAGACGTGATAGTTGATCGATATCAGCATCTGGAATCATTAATCATTCGCACAGAACGTCTCGAAAATTACTTGGCGAATCCGAAGGCTTTTAGACCCATTATTCATTAAGCCCGAGATATGAAGAGGGTGAATATCGAAGAAGAAAAATTCGAAAATGTAAATCAACATGATATCAAATAGATTACCTTATATTGCTACAAGTAATTGAAACTGTATTAAATTTGTTGCTTCGCAAATTAATGCTATCTTTTTCGGAATATTTCGTATATAAATTTTGGAAAATCTAATCAATTTTTTTCGTCCGTATTTTTCGAGAAGAAGTTTTACTAAAACATAAACATTAGCGTACAGCCCTTCAACAGAGTTAAGATAAATAAAACGGTTTACTCTTTTTAGAAACGATACTCAAACGTACGAACTGTAAAGAAATTCCAATGAGAGTTCTTTCGGTCGAAACTGGATGGCTCGTACGGCACAATATTCGTGGTACATTTACAGTAGAATGCTGTAACCCGCAGAGTAAGGAAACTGTGCTGCTGGCAAGAAGTTTCCCACGAGAGGTGACTGAGCTGCAAAACGTATAACCTACGGCGTTGCCCGAGACTGTTTTATAATTAAGTAGTAATTAGACGGTTGGGTTTACGTTTTCCCTTTAGCCTCTATACGCATCCCTAAAATTCATGTTCGCGGGTTGTGTACGTCACGGACGCTAAAAATTACACTCATCGTCTCTACAACATTTTCTAGATGAGATAGTAAATAATGACATATTTACACACATTTTTCGCCATCCCCTAAAATTTGTTTTTGAAAATTCTATTTAATTATATTGTTAACTAAAGAAACATAACGAATCTACGCTATGAATAGTTGTATACATTTGGCTCGAGGCCAATCCGATACTTCATTTCCATCACGCAATGAGCGTGACAATATACCACGTGCTCTCAATGGGTATTTATGCAAATTAAATTTAAATGGTTTAACATTTACTCAACAAATCGTTTGAAAATAATTTAAATGATCGGAAAGGTTCAATTTCCCTAGTTTATGTTCAAATAACTTTTTTAATATAATGAATTTTTTATTTTAATTATAAAAATCAATAATTTTCCTGGCACAACCGATTCTTCAAGACGGCAAATAAGAAATTTCATTTATCTTATATCCAAGTTAAGTCGAAGCAAAGATTAACTTCTCTCCTCTAGAGACTTGTAATTACTCTTCTACAAAAGGCAAACTATGAGGTAGACGAGTATACTTTATTTTGCATAACTCGTCTGAGAAATATGTGCACATACTCTGTATGGTTACGTTCTTAATTCACCTCTTCGCAGTAGAGCTAACTAATTTCCGGTGTCTAGCGGAAATTTATTTTGACAAGGCCGTGGATTAGAAGCGTCTATATACACGTTGCTCTCTTCATCCGAATTACGCGAGTAATGTAAATTGACGTTCGATCGTGGGAGAGACCGAAAAATTTTCCAAACATTCCGCAATGATTTACAGCTGCGCTATTCGATGCGTATGCCGTTCGTCAATTACGACTAAACGAATTAATTTCTATTTTGATCGCGTAACTGTATCGTAGATAGGAAATACTGTGAATCGCATAACGTTTCGGTTATACGGGTGGAATCTAACAAACCCGTGTACTACGAATAACGGCCGAAACGCTAAGCGGATAATCGAACCACCAAAAGTTTAACACCCGGCGAATTGCAACTCGAAATAAAATGTCGCGTCGGTAACGATTCGCGGTTAGATTCCAGTGCTTAATTCGCCGTCCACGGCGCGCGCGCCCCGTGAATTTTTCATTTCTCGCGTGCTGCAACGCATAATCCCTCTGTTTTATAATTTTTTACCGCACGCATACGTGATTTATCATGCGAAATTTTCACACCACGGGCATTCGCGCGCGTCAGCGCGCTCAAAAAATACGGTCTTGGTCGTCGGAATTATTTTGGCGTTTATTTAAACGGCACAGATGAATTGGTCAAATTGAAATGTAGATTCATCTACGCGCGACAATTGTATTGCGTAATGACGCATTTGTCGTGATCCACCGCGACAATTTAATCGCAATCTCGGATCTCGTTACCCACTGTTTCTCCCCTGTGCCAATATATATTGTTAATATCGTTCAACTTAAAAATCCGGTCAGGCTTGAGGTATGAGCGCTCGGTATTTTCTTCTCGCGCTCGCTGCAATCAATTTTCTTTTCTCGTCCAGTCGTTTATTTTCCGCGCTTTCACCTCATCAGTGCTAAGCTCAAAATGTCGTTAACAGACCCTGTCACGTACGATGAGAAAAAAAAAATACATCGCCCGACGTCAACACCTCCGACAAAAATTACGAGAAGGCGTGACTCTCTTGACGCGTAGCAGAGCGAAAAATTTCAATGACTTTTCACGATGTAGTATATATGTGTGTGTATATATATACACACATTTATATATATTTACCAAGTAATAAGAAATTTTTACGTACGCTCTCACGCGTATCGAGTTTTCGGAACGTTCGAGTGGAAATCCGCTTTTAGAAATAAAAAGCAAAGATAAATTCCAATATAAGTAGGGCCATAGCAATGAAGTAAAGAACAATAGAAGAAAGTAAGGATAGCGATCCTGAAAGCAGTATGCGATAGCGCGTCCGCTATACGACCGCTACCGTTCTGATTTAAAAGCAATAAACACTGATTCCGTCTTAATAGCGAGATACAACCCGAAAGAGGGCCCTACCGTTGTTTTGCGAGCGGCGAGGTAAGTCTTGACGATCTTGGTAACTCCGAAACTTCTTTTCGGCCATATACGGCGTAACTTTGCGTCATGTACGCCTCCGGCCACTCCTCGACTACCTCCTGGATCTTTTTACGCGGCTCGCTTTATCACAGTTAAACCAACATCGTAAAATACGCCCTGGACAGCGGTAACGGTACTCCGAACCGGGGATGAGATTAGAATCTAGTGGAAATTGAAAGTGAGACAACAATGGCTGAGAGCAAAACCCGCGACCTCGCATGGGTTCGAAATGAGAGGTATAAGGCCGAGGTGAGGGTGAAATGAGAAAATTGTTAAATTTTATTATCTATTGAGGTTAGATGGTTCTCACTTTACCACGGATTCTTCTCGACAGACACAGAAAAGTACGAACAACTTTTCGCTTTTTTGGTTCATTATAGAACGAAGAGCAGTCATGATAACGATTATCAACAACGGCTACTGCAAACAAAACCACGCTTATTGAATTTCACCGAGCGGCATGATTGATGTCGGACTTATTCCAACAAGAGAAGCACAGCGTTTAATAACCGACTACACATAATACATTTAATTAGCGCTACTATAGTTAACTAATTTAAAATGATACTGTCTACCTAAATAACACGTAAACGCGATTCAAGCTCTTGATAATCGAAGCGCATTCGTTACCGACTCGCCTCGGGCGACGATCTAGAATGGCTGTGGATGTAGATCAACGACGTTTCAACATCCACCGGTGCGGTAAGGGAGAATTGTAGTCTCGTAAATCGGATCAGCGTGGCTCTAACGATTTTGCCAATAGCCAAAGAGCGTTTCCAAGTTCCACAAGTTGCCGCATCAATTCGCATAGTTTAGGATTTCAATTTTGTATTAGAAACGACGAAACATTCTCCTATTAAGGCTCTATTAAATCCCTCTATTCTATCGATCCCTATTCAATTCGATACCGAATATCTCCGTATTCCTGCTAAATTGATTCCTTACAATGAATTTTTACAATCCTACGTTGATATTCCACAAAAATGTATCTCGTACTACTAAACAAACATCGCGGAATGTCAAATATTTTTCAACTACACACACTGGAGTTAATTTTATTTCCATACGAAAAATCATATTCATGTGTGTGAAAAGAATTGAAAAAAAGTGGAAGGAATGAATGAATGACAATGAAATAAAAAATAGTTACGTAGCGAGTTGAACGCTGAAAAACTCGTGTGTTATGAATTACATACGCACCTCCCGTGACATTTGTTTCCCGTTATTTTTTCCTCTTTATTTAGAGACTTATCGTCACGAATATCATTCAATTTTTCTCTATTCAACACGTTCTAACGATTGCTGGAATAAAACGATAGAATTTTACGCGGTATACGTACACATAACGTATAACGATTTGGTATACATAGATATGTGAATACCGAAGCGAGTGTGTCCACATTCTACTGTCATTAATTAGATCCGACAGTTCGATGCGAAACCCGCAGTTGCATCAAAATATAGCTAGTATAATGCAGTTAGTTTGTATTCTTTTAAAACGCGAATGCGTTGAGCAACAATTGACATTTTTTTGATGAAATTCGTTCGCGTGCTGTTTTTAATTGAACTTTCTCGTTTTTCGTTTTCGTTTTCTTTTTCGTTTTTTGTTTTTTCGTATTATGAAAAAAGAGAAAACGAACGTAGTAGAAAAACGTAGGAAAAATCGGACAGGAAATCACGAACACTGGTAAAAATGCTGTTCAATGAGATTCGAAAATTCATATTCACCAGAGGTGAATACGCAATAGGAATCAGGCAAATGAGAAAATTGGCGATCCACGCTCGTTCCACGGTTCCGCGGATAATGAAACTCGAGATTCTTTTCACGATTGTACTCGACATCTGAAGAATTCTTGGCTTACATTACGTTTATTTCTCTCTCTCTCTCTCTCTCTCTCTCTCTCTCTCTCTCTCCTTCCGCAGCAAGAGATTTTCGTCCTCGAGAATACAATGTATATGTATATCCGTTAATAAGTACGTTTTCGGAGGTCGACGGCGGAAGAAATTTCCGTTTTACCTCGCGTTTATGCGACAATTAATTTGAAATTTAATTTGCGGGAGTGGTAAAACTCGATGGCGAGAGAAAAGACCGCACGAGGAAGGATCACAGGCGCAACGACCAGTAGAAACGGGATGAGTGCCGGTGGGGTAGGTCTCGCGTACGGCGGTTAATTAATTGCGTCGGAGGAAATGACTTATTCTTACCGTTGGGCCCTTTTCCACTCGCCATCTTGACTTTCATAGCCGAGATCCGGAGTTCTGTCTATTTCTTAATCTCCCTTGACGAGATTTTAAGAGCGTAACCGCTTCCCCGTTACCTCCTTACCTCGTCCATTAAAATACGGTTACCGCAATACCTCCATATTTACGTATAACACTTCGCTATTTTTCTACATTCGTCGCATACCAATTCTTACGGAATACGATTAAACCGTACGCGCGGTATACACCGAAGAAAGCTGCGCGAAGCATTTCCACTCGCATTACGGCTCGCTGTGCTCTCGAAAACACGCTGAGATTTAAATCAACGAAAATTCTGAACTCGACGCAAGTTCAAATCTGATTATAATTACGCTGCTGGCGTATCACGCCTCGCTCGCCGAGCTACGTACATATTACACATTGCGCGGTGTATCTTGACGGCCGAACGGGCCACCTCTCGCACTATGTTGCAATTATTTTGAGTTAAACGTCGCGGCTACGCTGGAACGGGTTCGACGAGCGGTAACGGCCAACGGGATTTTCCCGCATACACGCCGTGTCGTCGCGTTAGCGGAAAATCGTTGATTACCGAAGAGAGCCATGCGGCGGGCTTGTTTAGCCGCGTATTGCGGACCGACGCGACGCTACAGCGCGAGAGGGGGACAGAGAAAAAGACCGAGAGGTAGGGAAAGAGAATGCGCAACAAAGTTGACTCGCGAGACCCGGATAAGCCGACGCATTTCGCGTCCCGAACTCGAAACTTGGATAATTAAGCACTCGTTGTATTTAAGAGAGGGGCGTACGCGAAATCCGCTCGCACTCCGCGCCACGCTAAATAAGGACCGCTGCGGAAGTTGCCGAACATCGGCTGCATTTAAATGCGCGTGTATATGCGCCACGCGTAAACTACCCCACGTGTACGTATCCTTGTTTACCCCATCCCGCTATCTCTTTCGCACTCGATTATCCTATAAACGCGGCAGAAGAATCGAAACGATCGGTACATTTACCCCTGGGACGATTAATTCCGTTTTCCGTCTCACGGTGACGTTTTCGTATTTCGATTACACGTATATGTTTCGCGGTGAACATGTAGTCCCGTACAGGTCGAATGGGAACAAATATTTGTTCGGAAAGTTCCATTGGCTCGGAGCTCTCTCCTTCTTTCTCTCTCGCTTCCGGGCGATGAGTGGCGAAATAACGTCGATAGGTGGCCCTCCGCCTCTTGCTCTCTCCTGCTCTTCTCTCTTTCTCCTCTCTCTCTCTCTCTCTCTTTCTCTCTCTCTCTCTCTCTCTCTCTTCCTTCCGGCGAAGGTTACCGAGGGAGCGCGCACGAGCGTACTCGGAAAGTAGTTGCTTAGTTCGGCTTGGTATAACGAAAGGAGAAGAGGAAGAGGGAAGGAGAGCAATAGAGAGGGAGAGAGAGAGAGAGAGAGCTGCGCGTGGTCGAGAAAGGAGCGAAGGTGCCCAATAAATAATTCAGTAATCAATTTACACAACTTTCCGTATGACGTGGGTCGTCGACGCCGCAGCCGGCGCTCACCCTGTTTGCATTTGCATTCGGAAAGTCGCTCCGGGACTTTGATTTTATTTCGCCGTGGCGTTCCGTCTACCTATTTTGATTGCGGTCGACTCTCCGTTCGCTCTTTGCGTTGTTTCTCCCGCACGCAGCCGAATCCTTTGTTTCCCGTGGCGTACTTTTCGTTTACCTCTCGACAGAGCGCGCGCCGGATCGAACGGCAAATAAAGCCCCCGATATAAATTTCTCTTTGGGGAAATGAGCATAGCGCGTATGACGCGAGAACGGGTAACCGAGCGGGAAGGACGTCGGCGATACTCTCGCATTCGTCTCTATCCGTCTTTTTGCGCCTCGGCTCCTTTCTGCCTGTCATATTTGAAGGAGCAGGAAGGGAGAGAGAGAGAGAGAGGAATGCAAAATTTTCGCGAATTTGTATTCCGACGATACCGAGGGCGTCATCGGCCTCGACGTAAATCCTTGTCGCGCAAAGCGCTGTAACGCAAACACACCGGCAGGGCCGCGCAAGACGCAATTTTCGTTCGGCTTCTCTCGCGAATTCGGACCACGTACTGCTAATGAGGCTCGTACGTTTCAGCACGCGCAAGTGGATCCTTTTACTCTTGTATTCGTTTTCAATGCAAAAGTTAGAGAGAACGGTAGCTGCTCCACTTCGAGCTCGCGTAATTTTAATATCGCTTGTTCGTTGAATACGCTTTTCGTTACGCGAAATCTCCGCGATATCATTCCCGTTTTACGTGTTACACGTGTTTTTTTTCTCTCTCTATCGAACGTACGCCACGCCCTATTCGGGTGCACGACCCTCCCCTATAGCATAAGTACAATATTCAGTTGAAAAAATTCTTTACTCTCACGCTCATCAGAGCACAAGCTCATTCCTCTTTCATGCAACTTGGACCAACTTTTACTGGAATTCATTATATCTTTATTCACCGTTTTGAAAATTGTTTAATCTAAAGTTTCAGCCTGTTTACTCGTATCTTAGATATAAGTGCGTCAACTTAGCGGGCTAATTGAAAAACTGTACCAAAGGTATTTCATGGGAATCAACTGAAAGTCCGTACGGACGAAGCTTTATGCTACTGGTGGATACTTTTTTCTTTATCTTCTCGGGAAAACCTTTCATCAAAATTAATCAAGTTAGCTGGGTCACCACGTCGGCCCCTTTCTTATTTTAAAAATTCCTCTCTCGTACATTCCGACGGATCTAGGCTGCGATTCATCATTTACGCCCTTGCGAAATTCCCGAAATATAATTTAATTAAATTCTCAACAATAATATTTATCGTCCGTCGTTATTACATTTCAATTCATCAAGGAATTGTTTTGTTCGAATACACGAGTTAATGACACGAATGACCCCATTTCTATTCACCCAAATACCAAACTATTCATACCTACTTGTTTATCGGAGGCATTCGATTCGATGAATCGGAATCGACGAATGAATATCCCGAAATGGTATTTCTTCATCGCGAAATTGATCAAAACTTCACCGAGTCGTTACGATCCGAGGCTCATGCATTAAATATACGAGTGTGTTTTTTTTACGCATCGGCTGGAGAGCTCGCCGCTGAAATGCAGTGCGAATGCGTCCACTTGTTTAAGACGATGATGCGCGTATCTCTGGTCAAGTCTCTATGCGTACTAAAACGTAACATTGCGTGAAAAAGTGCTGCGTAAACGGTGCCGGGTTTAGTGCGACGAAATTACTGTTCGTAAAAAAGAGAGAAAGAGAGAGCAAAACGTACGTAAGAGCATACATTTTTAAGTATAATAACATATTTATGACAGTCGAGTGAAACCGGTAAACTCGCGAGGGCGTGCACGTACGGTGATACACACGACTCGAAACTGAAGGGTATGAAAGCAAAATATGATATACTTTTCGTTGTGTGGCTCGCTCGTATTTTTATGCGTAGAAGAGATATATTACACGTTTCCGCGAGATGTTCTTTCGATAAATTAAATTTCAAGTTTGATTGCATTGTCAACTACAGCGGGGAAAGAGTTGACGGAACTTGAGCGAGAATTCGAGCGTGTAGGCGTTAAAAATTTGCCGAGATACAAAGGTTATTTTTTGAGCGCGGTCAAATCCGATTTCACGTTACAACGCGGCGGTGACGATGCGAGGTCCTCGTTGACGCGTCCAATGGTTATGAGCGAGTTCTGCTCGTCGGTCCCATCGCATTATTCGCACCCAAGTGAACCGCAAGACGCAATAATGCAGCCCGCGCGTGCTCAACGCTACACGCTTCTCTGTATTCCGTTCGAAGCGAATTCACGGTATTCGCGTAGCGCAGCTTCTACAACTTGTTATAATTCTTGAAAAAAGCAGCTCGAGCTAACCGAGGTAACGTGCGCCCTAGCGCACGATAGAGAGAAAACTCCGTTGGCCGTATCGCGATAGCTGGTTTTTTTGCACTTTTGGATGTTCTTTTGCAGTTAACTGTTGAGAACTAATGTTTAATTGGGTAACATTAACCAAACGGTTTTGGGTAGAGGGAAGAAAATTTAAACGCAACGGCAAACTGCTGCACGATGTTGCTTTTTTCGAATGGCTGCCGCGCGCGAGTGTACCAAAAACATCAGGGCTTTTTTCATTTCAGAACGTGAAAATATATACTGCGCAACGGGAATGACGATACCGCAAAAACCGAACCTGTAGCGTCAATGCGAAGCGAAATAAGCTATGCCCGTGTTCGATACCCAGAGGTATCGTGTTTTAACGGTTTTCCGCTTCATTGGACACCAGAGAAAACATATATACATATATGCATGTCAGAGTTCTCATTTATTGCTCGCAGAGAGCGCCGCGGACCTTTTCCCGCTCGATGTGTCCCATCGATATCGTTGCCCGCGTTGTAGTTTCACAAAAATAGAACCTTTAATTGCGCGACGGAACGAGGACAAGATATCGAAATTCTCCTCGATACGAACGCGCACGTCGGATGAAAAATACGGCGGTAATATACAACGCGAGCGCGCACGGCGTGTTATATCATATTTGAAGAATATATTAGTTCCGCGAGACGGACACAATTTCTCTCCTCCAGTGTTTCAACGCGCGGGTGCGTTGAATCCGAGAAAGTTCAATCCGCCTTGACAGAGAAGCTTCCCAAACGAGATAAGAGTCGAGGCTCATCCGAAAAGGAAAGACAGATACTCCGGACGCGGGAGAGAAGGTACGAGAGAAAAAAAGGAGCGCCATCGAATCTTCTTCCCTTTTCTGGTTTATCGCAGACGCGCTCGCTCGCGTCACGCATCGCTCGCGAGAAACGACAGCGTGACGAGGGAGGAACCTGATTTAAAAATACCAGAAATGACCCATTTCGCTGAGAGCGATAGAGTAGGAGAGATATCGGTGTACACACACGTACGTATATATCGCTACTGGCTCGTCGAGAACAGAGAGAAATGCGTTTTCACACGCGATATTCGGGGAAAACCGATAGCTCTATGTATACACGTAGGAGTATAGACGAACCCGGCCGGGTTAGAAAAATTCGCGGAAATTTTCACTGAACCCCTTCGAGACGTACAGTTCCAGCGAGAGTGACACGCGCTTCTATATATACATCACGGGCTTTTTTTTTACACATCACGTCTGGGGGTATACGTGAATCTCGCCTTGAAATCTCCTTGCGAAAACAGGCTTTCGCTATAACTCGCGCGATATAGGAGGATAAGCTCTTTCCAAGGAGTACGTTTCGTTTGTCACGAAAGCGGAAGCGTAGTAAATACTTATTTCTGGGTCAGCCGTGGCGTACGTGACGCTTTTTAGGCGAGAGAGAGAGAGAAAGAGAGAGAGAGAGAGAGAGAGAGAGAGAGAGAGAGAGGACTCATGGGTTACGGTAAAGTCGACTTTCCGCGCGAGAACGCAAGAACCGTCGACGCATTTTCTGATCTCTTTCCCTATCCCCGCGTAAAAAGGCCACTTTCTTTCTTCGCGTGAAATTTCCTCCTCTTTTCTCCCTTTTTCTTTCTCTCCCCTCGCTCTCTTCCTTTTGTACGTTTTCGACCCCTCGCGACGAGTCGTGCATTCGCGCGCCATAGAAATGGAAAAGAGAGCACGCGCGCGTGCAGCTCGCGACGAGATGCGAGTGCGCGCGCGAGAGAGAGGAAGAGAGAGGGAGCGCACCCGAGTGATTTACCGAAATTGCACAAAGTTTCGAAGTGAATTACGGTCTAGTCTAGGTTTCCGAATAGTTAAGGTATATTTCCTTGCATGGTCGGGCGGAGGGACTCGAGCGCTCTCGTGCGCGCGCGAACTTTCGGCTCCAGTTCTCCTTTTCCAAACGGGCACAGTGGCGGTGCTCCTCGCGTCTTCTCTCCCGCTCGCGATTTGCTTAGAAATATTTGGGAAAATTGAGAGGAAGAGAAAGGACGCGGGGATGTGGAGGGCGCGAGAGAGCGGCGAAAAGAGCCGTAGGGGGTCGGTTTTCCCGCGACGGGAAACTCCTTCGGTAAATGAGAAACTTGCCGGAGCGAGACGCGCTTAGGCTAATCTCGGCTCGGGGATCTCGACCGTTCGGGCATAACGGGTTAGGATGGAAAATCCAAACGCCCCCGCGCGTCTGCCGGTCCGCGAGCGCGCGAGAGGAATTTTTTAATTCGTTCGTATCTCGCCGCGTCTCTCTCGCGACGCGCCCTTCCACTCATTTTGCGCACTATCGAGTTAATTTTATCTCCCGACGGCGTACCTATGTATATACGAATTGAGAGAAAAAAAAGCTGGAGAGAGAGAGAGAGGGGGGAGGGTAGTTAATATCACTCGATAAGCTCCGCGACTAAGAAAGGGCGCGAGAAAAATCAAATTACGAGATGGTCGATGTAAACTGAATTCATTTGGCCCCGCGAAAATTGATCGTTACGCGTATAGCTTTACGCCCGCCCTATCTCTCGCTCTCGCTCGCGTCTCTTTTCCTCCCGCGGTCCTATCTTTCTTCGAGTGGCGATATAGCCTGTTTGCTCCTTCGCGCGCACCAAAGACGACAGACTAATGGAAGAACGTCCCTCTCTCGCTCGCGGCGGAGAGGTTATTTCGCTCCGGTATCGCGTACGACATCTCGACCAACACCGCGAAAACCACGACGATAAATCGCCGGGTTAACGGCACGCAGACGCTCGCGGCCGGACGACGTCGTCGCCGAGTGTGTACTTCTGTTTTCCATTTTCTACCTCTCTCACGGTCTCTTTCTTTTTTAATTTTCCCCGTCCGGATTTCCCTTCTATTTTTCGCTCAACGAGCACAGAACCCAGCCGACTCCTCGAAGCGCACCGCACATGTACCGCCCCGTAATCGCTTTATACTCGTCGCGGTATAATCTCGGCAAACACGGAGGAATATCTCACTACACTTCTCTTCGCAGCTCGCGCCGATCCAGAGAGGTCGAGCTTCTCGCGTCGAAGTGTCTCTTGTCCACTCTTGCTCCCGTCTAATTCATTTACGACCTCGAGAGTCGGGGAGTGAGAGAGGGAGAGAGAAAAAAATAAGGAAATAAAAGGGGAGCGATAAGGTTAATCGAGAAAACGGGCTCCGCCGTTCCGACTTCATCCCTGCGAGAGTACACACACGAGCGGCTCTCACACCGACGAGGACTCAGACGTATACGCGTTTAATCGAACGAGGCGTTATCGATCGATCGGCGATTTTCATTATGGGTTATAAGGGATCGAGACGCGAATACGGCGTGATGCGACAAAACAAGACCGGGTTGAGTGCCATTTGGCCCTGAGCTTGGAGCTTCTTGTGTGCACGTTAACCGATATACACGTACACACAGACACGAGTACACCGTATACTCGGTTACGTACGAAGAACGCTTTCGCGAGAAAACTGAAGAGCGAAAGAACCGCTCCGAAGCGATATCGATTTGGGCGAGTATCCAATCAAGAATGGAAGGGGCCGGCGGAGGCGTTGTTGTGCGTTATTGCCCAACTACGAAAATTACGTATCGCGCGTGTGAGCTTGGCAGGGGTACACGTGGGAGTGCGCACCGGGCGTATATGTGTAACGATATGCGATAAAACGAGCGTGAAAGTAAAGAGAGACGGATGGATAATTTATCCCCGTACTTCGAGATTAAACCTCGCGAGGAGCATGGCGAAAACAGTAAGATTCTACGAGCCGTAACGGGCTATACAAGCTCTCGACATTGCATATTTTAACAGCGCACACACTACACCGGTATATACTTTATCACATGTGTGTCCATAAATGTAACTTTGATGTTTTATCGAATATATCAGCAATAAATGTAATCACGCTTATGCAAATATAGTAAAGTTTAATTAAAATTGAATATAAAGCCACGGCTTATCCGAAGACGAGATTAAATAAATACGCCAACTCTCGTCTTATCGCTGTTTAAGCAATTTACGTTTATTCGTTTGATATTCGACGTCTCGCTGACTCGAATACGCGATCGACGATGAGTTTTGAATTCAAACCTTCCATCTCATTATCAATCAGCGCAATCGTATGAATGACGTTATCTCGATAATAATTGCGGAAGTGAACGCGTCAGTACTTATTTATATTTAAAACTGATATCGTAATTAATAAATATTTCGCGCAATTGTATCGTTACGAAGTCATAATATTTAGATATCCAATCGAAACGATGAATAATCAGCGACAAAATTTGCGGCTAACGATGGCTTTTCATAGTAATGAAAGTCAAACTCAAATTACGATAGAAATGTTAATTTTCCGAATTGAACATGCATAAACATCCGCGAAGGCATAAATATTGCAGCAATAATTTTCCGTGCGAACGTGAAATTTTCAGATTCTGATATATATTATGCTTATATACATTCGCAATCGTTGCTTGTATAATAGGAACAATAATACAAATGAAACATAGCTATACAACATCGGAATACAGCAAGACTCTCGAATCATCCATAGCGTATATCTCTCCGTGCTGAATTCCTTTTTATTATTTTCAGTCCGTCGCATCGGAATACGCATGTAAAGTCATTTCGCGTTACCTACGTGAACGTCGGTGTTGATACGCGGATCTTAAAGGTGCAAGGTACGTACGCGAGAACGATTAGATGGTTGATCTCGTAAAATCTAGTTCGGCGTCTCGGTATGCTGAATTACAGACACGCATACGGATGCAATACTCACACGCGAATGAGCGATACACGGCTCTTTGTCACGCTAGCGCGCGTCTTTAGAGACATAAACGTAAATCCATGTTTGCCATGCTAATACCCCGAAACTTGCCGCCTGAAAGGACGTCAAGGAAGGGTTCGTATCAAATATTCAGGAGCCGCCTTGCGAAATTCCCGCGAAATGCCGTCGCGCAATAATCGACGAATCGTGTTTTGACAGTTTTACAAAAGCAAGCGCGCGAAACGCGAATCCATAGCTGCGTTCGAGATCATCGAGAGACGCTCTTTGAAGATCCCTCGTATGCTTCAACCGAGTGTTCACCGAGCCGCTCGAAACAAAAATCAATGCTATTTTCGAGTTGATTTTTGTGTCAGAAATTTATATCAGACTTAATAAATTGCGATGCTATGATTTAACGAAATATTCGTATAATAATGAGCTTTTCTTCATCGGATCAGACGCGTGAGGAAAAACGAAAGTGCGTTAACGCTAATGCTTCCATCGGGATATACGGGCTTCATCATCGATTAAAAGAATTCTCCGGCTATCGCCATCTCTCCACCTCGTCTGCATTAACTCGACGCAAATACAGACGATCGCGGCACCGAGCTGAGAGATTCACCATTCGAAGTCGGATCCACGCTATAAATCGATAAGCGCCCGATTGCACGATTGTTTTTTCCCATATACGCACGAACAACCGCGCCTTCGATAATCCGAAAATGCATTCTCACAAATTCCAGGCATCCTACATTCCGGAATCCGTCGCGGGAGAGCAAGCGAGAACGAAAGGGAGAGAGAGAGAGAGAGAGCGCGTAGAGGGGGGGAATTTATTTGGCGAGGAATTCGCGCAATTTCGGCGTTACGAGTGCGGGATTGGCGTGCGAAAAAGTCGCAAATCGATCGTGACGATAGCGAAAAGTTAAACGAATAAAAAATACGAGCCGGTGAGTGCGCTCGCTGGGATTGGGAGTCGAATGGCGGAATATAGGGTGAACGAGAGGGACCAGGAGCGGAGGGAGAGAGAGAGAGAGAGAGAGAAAGCGATCCGACAAAACGAACGGGTATTGGAGCTAATTCAAAATCGGAGAGATTTAACTGGGTGGCTCGATTCAAAATTGGACTGAGGGCCGCGCGCGAGCAACACCGTCGACATTACTCAAGTCCGTAACCTCGAGCAAGGGACCGAGTCGGTGGGGTGGAGGGGTGTAGAGGGGAAATTCGCGTTCATAAATAACGTGGGTGCGTTGCTGCCATGGGCGCTAAACGCGCAACCCTGCGGGACAACCCCTCTCATCGCGGTTTACAATATACAAGCGCAACGCGTTAACGCGAATTCCCCGCCTCTTCATCCCTACCCTTTCATCCCCCTCCCGTCACATTTCTCTCACATCGCGCTGCGTTCGCGCAATAAAATCAATAAACAAGCGGCGCCCATCGACGCGTATCGGTTTCACGTGCACTGCCCGATCAAAAATTAACGAGTTGCGAGTATCTCGCGAGACTGGCCCCCGGCAAATGGCCAGAGACATGCGCATTCCCCCTCTCTCTCTCTCTCTCTCTCTCTCACACACACGTACATTCTCTTTCTCTCTCGCGCGCATCCGTTAATTAGCGGCCATGATTCTTTTTCTCACGCGCGCGAAAAATTAAAAGGATAAAAAAAGGAACGATACGGTGATATAGGACTTTTACCACGTTCCGCGTATGCAGTAGATGGTACCACATTGTAATGTATTATCAGTGTCCGAGGGTTTTTATCCTCGCGTGATAAATTATCGAAAAATGCGAGCGTTTTACGGCTTGGTATTGGAGTTGCATTCATTAGAGGAATGTTGGTGGGAGCGAGAGAAAGATAGCAAGAGCGCGAAAAGAGAGAGGAGAGGGAATGGAAAAGAGCGAGATGAAAAAAAACAATGAGCGTAGGAAACGGAGGAAAGTACGAAATAAATTGGAAACGTATTTGTCCGCGAAGTTATAGCTTCCCCTCTGTTCGTGCAATGTAAAACACGAAGGCAGGGTCCCCCAGCGAGAGCCGGAGCGACTAAAGCCTCGCATTGTTGCTGGATTAAAGCATTATCCGCACGATTGTGTGCGCGCTTGCACCTGACTACTTCTGCTGCATCGGCACACGCAGAGGTATATACGGGGGAAAGAGGAAGAGAGAAGGGGAGAGAGTACGAGAGAGAGTGGAGTATCAGTCTTGTCCTGGAACACGGACTATAGCGAAATCGTACACTTGGCGTTTCGCGAGCTGGGTTGCGAGCTCGTCGAGCTAGCACGGTTCAAACTTGCCCAACTACTTACACCGGTGCGTTATTGAAATCTCATAGAAGCAAGCACGTCTCGCGTATCACGTTCTATCCAACGAACAATGTGGGATTCTATTTTGATGTGAGCGCAGCAGTTATACATACATTTTCATTTTAACCGTTCTGCTAGCCCGCAGCCTGCTTCTCCTTTTATTTCCTTCGATAATGAAGCCAACTCGCACTCGCCCGATCGAAACAATGCAGAGGAATTTCGATGCGTATTTTTGCGCCCTGCTCTCGCGGCCGGCGATTCATTATTTTCCCCGTATGAAGGGAGGATATCCTGCATGCAAAGCCGAACAGGCGCTTGCGAAACGTTATCGCGGCCGTTACAAATGCATAAGCTAATTTCCGCGCACGAGCGCGCTTTCCGAACTTTACAGAGCAGGCGGGCGGAAAATAATTTCGCCCGTTTCGAATTGCTTTTCTAATTGCGAAACTACGGTGGACGTAGTTCTCAAAGACAGTACGATAAACGATCCTCAACAATGTTTGGAATTCGTCCTGTCGCTCTCGAGACGATTCTCGTGCAGCTCATCGAATTATCGCTCGATTTTCTCGGGACGAATTCACTTTAGCGATATTATTGCGGGAAATATAAAAGCCGCTTATATAAAGCATCTCTTTTGATCAATGGGATAAACAATCTTCATAACGCAAAGTGGAAATTCGTGACGGGGATGAAAAATTTTCACTCTTGTTTTTCCGCTTATCGCAATTGTAAGGATAATGCGAAATTGCAGAGATATATGTATACACACAGCAGTTTCACGGCATATCTCATCTCCCTACTACTCGCGGGACAAGGGATAGAATGAACAAAGGTGCAGTGAACTTTCAACTCTCTCAGAAATGCGCGTCGTTACCGGATGAACGCGGTTGAAAACGCGCGACGAGTTCCTTTTCCTCCGGTTTGTCGAGAGCGACGAATCCCTAAGCAAGGCGAGACAGACCAAAACAATAACGATCCACGTAACGACCCGAATCGTATAATGCCTTTTAAATCACGGTATCGTGCTTGCATACTGCATGAGAATGGCGAAAAATAAAGAACGTCGCGCGCGCGCGCATGAGTATCAGATATTCACTACCGCGAGTAATCACCGATGGTAAATTTTAAAGTTCATTTACGAAAAGTTACGCTCGCGTATAAAGCACAAAGCGAAGCCAGCGTATTACCCTGAGCACTTTAACCAAAGTTATAACCATTCGAAACTTCAAGTACCATGGAAATTGATTTTAATAAATTTTACGGTTTCTTTCGCGTTTTCTCCTACTCACGCTCGACACCGGAACGATTTGCAAAGATATCGGCTGATCAAACGAAATTAATTAGCGCGCCAAGTAGAAAGTAAATCGAAGCTAATGATAATAAGTGAAAAACGAAGAACATTCGGCCGCTCTTTTATCGATGTGTTCATCCCTTAATGACGTATTAACGTCTAGGAATGGTACTTTCGTACAACGAGCCGAGAACGAGTGTTGCAAGAAAAGGAAAAGCGTCGAGTCGAAAAATCTCGACAATGGTAGGATGCATAGGTGCTCGTAAAAACTCTTCGGGAAGAAAAATAAATTTCAAAAGAAGAGATATTTGATCGGGTGTAACCGGATTCAATTAAAGCGCTTAAACATTTGGAAGCAGCGTCCCGGATAAGTAACCGCAAGAAAGAAAGATGGTAAAGTCAGCCAAGAAGCCGGCGCTACGTCCGAGAGAAAAAGTAGGAAGCTACTGGAAGGAGGAATCGATTGTCCGAACAAAGCCGCACTGATTCCTCGCGATTGTACTGGCTAAAGTGATAGATTGCGCTGATTCGTGGATTCTCCTCTGAAAAATGTGCTACCACTAAATGGGCATATATTTGGGAATATCAGTATAAAGCCTAGACTACCTACCTCGGAACATTTACCATCATTTATATTTGGCGAAAGGCTGTAATTCAATTTCATCGTTTCATTTACTGTATCGCTTTTTCGTATTACCAATGTACAGATACCTTCCAAAATACCGAAACATATAACAAACATTTCAATCAAATAATTAACCAGCGATAATAATATCTTTAATACATTTCGATTCAACGGAAAAGTAATTTTATTCGCACAATGCGTAATATGAGTATGAATTTCTATAGATTCGTACTACTGCCGTGTAAAATGAATAAGCATCGTACGAGGTTCTTCGTGGCGACACAGCGCTAGTCTCGTCGTGAATATAAACTTGTATTGTGTACGACTCGATGAAGTCATCATGTCGTACTCTATAGAACGTTACGATGTAATATCACGCGGAGAAGGCATCGTAGTTCGTAGTAAGGGGATATACGTAGACGTCATAGTATAGAAACCAAACAGTTGCCACAATATCGATAAACCTTTTGTTATTTTCTTCTATTTCGTTTTAGAAATATCAGTTTCGAATAAACATCCTAGTCAACGCGTATTACTTCGCGGAAACAACTAGATTTTATCAAAAAAAAAAACACGATAAACTGTTTTACAAGTTAAAACTGTTTAAGTAGTGTACTCAGTATGTGGTCAGACAACAAAATCGATTTTCTCCTTCGTTCTTTCCCCTTTTTTATCGCGCCCCTTCGTAGTTTCAAGAAGATCCGGCGTTAAGTTTATTAAAATCGTTTAAGCTATGTAGCTCGATAAATCGGTACGTTAGCACGTGCTGAAGTACGTTCCACCTCGGGAATATATCTTCTTTACGCTCGCGAGCGCTCCGGAACCTCAACCGTGCCGATGGCAAACCCTTCACTCCGTTGCAACTTTTTTTTTCTATAGGGCTAGACACACGGTCAACACCAGTCTTTGTTTCCCGATAAGAGAGCCTCCACTAACCAGGCCTCACCTTCTTACCTCGCGTTCTTCATCTGCTACTTCTTAACCTTATCTTTTTTTCCGCTTCGTTCACTCGAGACGTAACAACGGCAATATATACGCGGAAATCATACGAACGAGTCTCACAAATCCGCTCGACGAGCTCGTTTTCGCGCGACGTTTTCTCTCTCTCTCTCTCTCTCTCTCTCTCTCTCTCTCTTCCTCTCTGCTTCGTTCCTTCTTGTTCGTTTTTGATGCGCGTCTCGACGACAAAAACGACGCCGCGAAAGAGGAAGCAGGAAGAGAGAGAGAGAGGGGGAGAGCAGGAGCGAGGGCGAAAGACGGGCTCAATAAAAAGAGATTCTCCTTTTGTGTCTTTCAGGTACGACGGAGAGCAGCAGGAGGTACCCAGTCGTGTTGTTCATCCACGGCGAGAGCTATGACTGGGGTAGCGGAAATCCCTACGACGGCAGCGTACTAGCGAGCTACACGGATCAGGTGATCGTGACGATCAACTATCGTCTCGGTGTGCTCGGTTTCCTCAACGCAAACGTCGCCCCACGTACCAAGGCCAGAGTGGCCAATTACGGTTTGATGGATCAGATCGCGGCGCTTCATTGGGTACAGCAAAACATCGCGCTCTTTGGCGGCGATCCCGACAACGTGACGCTGATGGGTCAGGGTACCGGAGCCGCCTGCGTTCACTTTCTCGCCATAAGCCCGACGGTGATGAGAGGTGAGCTCTCAAAAACACGGCTCATATGTTCCCTGTATTAGAAGCGATTAACGAACCAAAGCCCATAGGTCATCCGTGAACTTTCACCGAAAATTGAAACTAATCGACTTGGAAAATTCGCTTAATCGATGCGGCGTTATAATTACGCAACTACACGCGCATATATTAGCCGTAGTGGTGGTAGTAAAATAATCGAATTAATAGAAGCCGATTTCATAATGAGATGAATGATATTTGGTTATTCCGTTATCAAATTTGATTAATAGCGCCGGCGAGCAGCGCTAGCCAAATATCGCCGATCTCGATTCGTTGAGAAAAAGGCAAACGAGCGCAAATATATGAGTTTATTTCTCAATAAAACGAGTAATATTTTTTTTACTAGCTATTTCGTTTCACGTTCAACTCGATGATCCGTTCCCTTTTTAACATTTCACAGAGATCCCGATAAGCAAAAAAAGAATCTCTCCCGTGCACGCGTGGCGGAATATCGTTCAGGGATTTTTGCCCCAAGATGCACTTTTGAATTCTCTTTTTTCTCCCCCCTTTCCCTCTCCAACAAGGATGAGCACTTCGATCGCAGCGCACACGCTATTGGATCGGATGATCAGACCGCGTCCCCTCCAGTATGACGCCGTCCTTGCTATCGAGTTAGCTAGAATCGCGAATAGAATCGGTAACGAGTTGCCCCGGCGAAATAGAGCGGAACAGTTTGACATTCCAAGATAATAACGATAGCCCTTCGGTTAAGCCTTCGAAATTTACTTAGCTGACTTATTCTCGAAACAGTCTCATAAAAATTTTATCTCTCCGAACGACGACGACGACGCGAGATATTCAAATCGTCGCGATATTCGTTTCTCGCTCGATGAAAAAATATCCCTCGATCGATATTAAAATTGTTCACAATATCGCATCGGCGTATTCTCAGAAGAGACGAAGCGCAGTAATATTAGTTCTGGATTTCTAGCGCAAGGAGCAATCGGAGCGGGACCGATATCGAATGCCGTCCTTTGGCCGCGCGATATCCGGAAAGTGAAGCACGTGCAGGGACGGTGGTCGATCCGGCCCGTTCCTTCCTCCCCAACCTTCGTAACACATTTCCGCTGATATTGGCTGTCTCCCTTTATATCCTTATCTAGAACGACTCCATCCTCGTGTTCGCGTTCACGGTTAATGTCCGCGAGTGAACGTTGCTGCGAATTGCGCCAGTTATACAGTCGATGACCGTCTGGTGAAACAAAACAGTAGAATATTTTTAAATCGATTATAGCTCGTAATCGAAAATGCTCGCTCATTTGTGTCGGTATACCATAAAGTTTGATGTGGCGAATAAAATATTTATGCGAAGTGAATTAAGAGATATTCGCTCCAATTGTAACATAAAACGAATAGTAGGGACTATTTTACTACCAATTCTGCAAATTTTTTTCGTTTGACGATATCAAAACCGCACTAACCGCGTAAGAGGTCGGAAGGTCTCGGGGATCGTTATTTGTAATGGTAGGGTCAGCTTGTAAAAACCGGTCCGAAACCCGAGAGAGGAGGCAAAAGGCGATATGCGCTGCGTTTCACGATATTATGTGCGTGAAATATCGATGGTTACGATTTTTCCTTCAATTCGGTATGGCCGTTTTCTTAGCCCATTTAGTAAGTCGCTATTGGAAAATACTTTTCTCCTTCGCAGCACCACTACCGCGTATGCTTGCTTCGCTCGTCGTATTCGGGTCCATTTTGAATTTTTTTTTTTCTTCATCAAATAATAGTTCAACGCTTCTGTAAATTTATATTTGATCAAAAACAGTTCCGCGAACAAACTAGATAACGGAAAAACAATTGTAATAGTAAAAAAAATACATTTCAAATTCATCTTATACAAGAACATGTCATTTCAACTCGAACTAGTTTATTAAATCATACATCTCAAATATATACTCAAGTTAAATTTCCATTTCAACAGAAATTATATAATCCTGACGAAACTTTTTTAATTCCACGCAGGATTATTTAAGAGAGCAATCCTGTTATCCGGCAGTGCTTTGTCTTCGTGGGCAGTGGTTGATGATCCAGTGTCTTATGCGCTGAAATTAGCAAAGGCAGCAAATTGTACCGTACCCGACGACCTCTTAAAAGACAACGAGTTGATAGTCGACTGCTTACGCAAGTGTAGTCTAGAGGAGCTGATGCAAATCGACGTGCAGCCGCCAACTTTCCTGAGTGCATTTGGGCCCAGTGTCGACGGTGTCGTCATTAAGCCGGACTTTCAAAAGGACTTGCTATCCTACCTGGGTCCGGAATTTCAAGGATTCGGGTAAGAACCTCCTTCGTGCTATACGCCAAGTCGAGCGGAATGCATTCGCTCGTGGAACCATCCCGAGACGTAAAACTGTTGAGGCTATATACGCTCTCGATTGTATCGCGTCGTTCAACCAAATGTTCTGCGAACTCTCTTCAAATTTATAAGCATATTTCCGCTCTGAGACCTTATTCGTCTAGCTTGCTTTTATATGTCTCACTTGTTTTGATACGCGAATTGAACGAATTTAAAAATTTCGCTCGTAATAATTTGCAGACCAATGCCGAAGAAAGCGGAGCACGGAGCGCCGATCACAAGCAATAACAAATACGATCTTCTGTTTGGTGTAACTACGAGCGAGGCGCTTTGGAGGTTCGCAGACAGGGATGTCCAACAAGGCTTCGAAGGAGATAGAAGAGATCGAATAATCAGAACTTACGTCAGGAATGCCTACATCTATCACTTAACAGAAATTTTTTATACTGTTAGTAACAATCGATCGACTAAACTTTTTTTATCCATTGTTCACATCGTTATTTTGATAACGTTATTGCGCTTCTTTGTTACAGGTTGTTAACGAATATACAGACTGGGAGCGAACGGTTCAACACCCAATCAACACTAAAGACGCATGCGTTCAGGCATTGAGCGACGCGCAATTCGTAGCCCCACTTGTACAAACTGGAGACTTATTTACTCTCAGGCATACAAAAAAACCGAATAATCCTCACATAGCAATTGTTCCTGAAATCGAAAAAGAACCAATGCCAAAAACATATTTTTATGTTTTTGACTATCAACCGAAAGATGGACTGTATCCACAAGTGAGTATGAATTTTTTTTTTCATATATAAAGTTTCTATAATTCGAAAAATGAAATGAAACGAAATACACATTAACGAAAGATTCGTTTTACGCCTTGTTTAATATTCTGCCCATTACACGGCAACCTGGTTCATACCATCTGTCTATAGCAGCTGAGAATCGTGATATCACTGCTCTAAACAGACGTATTACAACAGTTACGCGGAAAGCATATCATGTTTGAACTTACAGCACACCATTTTGCCCTTGTCACGTACAATACACCTATGCAATTCGAACTAATGTTGCATTTACAGTTCGGCTAATAAATCATCAAACTCCAGTAATATTGTTACATTATAACATTTGAAATGTTTTGAATCGTACGAAGATAGATGGACCGAGCTTGTAGATTTATTTTTTATTTCAATGCGTTGTAGATGCAATTTCAATAAGACCTTCTTTCCGAGACGCGAAAATATTTTGAATTGCGCTCACATGTTCACGTGCATGCATTACAATGCCCGATGGCACCTCGAGGTCGATATTGCATCTATACAGTCTGCTCCACCTGGTGTCACTTACGTGAAGACGTGGTTTGCATTTGAGTGTTAAAATAACACAGGGAATTCTCGCATATTTGCAAACGACGAAATAATACTTCGATTTTTGTAGATTTATTCTCATTTGCAAAATATATTTAACGTGTAACATTTTGAACTTTTCAAACGTTTCAAAGTGTGAATATTCGTTGAAAAATTCGAAATGTGTACGATCCGCCAAACTGGATATTAAACTAGAGTCTCAACATCATTCGAAGCATCTATAACAACGCGTGCTCTCATTTTCGACAATACAATTGGCTCAGCTGATACGAGTCGACTGGCACTCAGCCAAAGCAGCAAGTTACTTAGACGACATCGAATGCAGAGAATCAAAATACGTTGCGAGTAATTCGACTTGAGTTTAAGTTGAACATTGTGTAGTCCACTTTAGGTACTCTTCACAAATTCCGATTAATTATTTTCTGTCAACAGTTCCATTTCGTACTCGTTCTGAAATTCATAGAAAGAAAACTCTAGACAAAAAATATTCTCTTTATACATATTTGCAAGTTGAAATTTTCAGAGTCGGATAAAAATTCCACTTCGCCATCTCTGAATTTCAAAAGTTATTCGACCTTATATTGCCACATGTAGTAGCACTAGAAAAGGATAAAAATAATAGGCAATAGCAACAATACCACGAAGTAACCAAGGTATTGTTCCTCAGGGACGCATCTCGGAACGTTTCCGCTTTCGAGAATTGGACCCATTTCACAGCTACTGAATGGAAAAAAAATAGAGGAGAGCAACTGGGCGGCTGTTCATGACTTTTCTATTTAAATTTCAATGCACGTTCGTTCGGTTACCATGCGCGGTCTACTCGTCCAGAATTTATTGTATCTAAATCAATTTTATATTACTGTTTTCGGCCTTGTTTTGAACGCTAAAAAATCATATGATATAAATCTGAAAATTTTTTATATTTTCTAAATTCATAACTAAAAAACGAAATGAATAGATTTTGCTGAAAAATGCTTTAAACAAAACTGTGAGGTTTCGACAACTCCGCGTTGCGAAAACCAGATGGCAGATAACTATAAGGTCGTTTACCAACTCTCTTCTCCTCCAAAACCCTCTTACATAGTATGTCTCACGTCATTCTTTATTTTTCTTCGTCCCAGGAAACGTATCCCTCTCAATCTTCTTCGTTTTCCTTTTCTCGGATCTCCGTTCGTCACATTTCTCCCATAGGTACCGTCATTTCAGATCACCTTATTTTCTATTCACTTATCTATGTTTCCTTAGCTGATTTTCGGAAATGTTATTCTATTCTTGACGAAATAGGGAGTCCGTAAAACAAATATTGGATTCACCTGGTATCTCGCCACGATACTATCAGTCCGACGATATCAATCACGCGGGAAATATTCAATTAACGAGTTCATGATAGGATGCAAGGATAAGTAACAGGGGGTGAATAATGAAAAAAAAGGGGAGGCTAAACAAAGACAAACGATGGCCGAATTCAAGCAGATGTGAGTGAAATTCGCGGTGGTAAAAATGTAGGTATAGCCGGCCGAGGTGAGCCGGTGTTGAATATTCCTCACTGTCTAGACACCATGTCGGTTTATCGAACTTGTTTCGCCAACTGGATTTCATCATTGTCAAGAGCTCCGGTGCGGTAGATGTACGACCGCCGTTGCTATTAATTCCATTACAGCGTAAAGCCCGCTCCGGAAATTGGAACGATCCGTGGTACCGTGATCAATGTCTTGAAATCTTCCATAGGTGCGCGTGGGAGGCCCCTCTTTTCTCTTGCCCAATCTTCCTCTTGGCTCCCCTTCCTTACCAACGATCGAAATGGTAACTTTTCCACCCTCTCGACGTACTCGACGTAACGGCTTTGAAAACGCCCAAGAATGAGAATGATTGCGTGCTATTCTTCCTAGATTGTACCAATATCTCGCCCCTGATCCGTACGGATCCGCTGCTATCGACCATTACGCTTACATGAAATATCAACGTGGACCGCTCTTTCACAACATATTTTCGCTATGATTATTCATTCGGGCTTCGATAAGGAATGTTTCGATGAGTCAAGGAACGTTACATTTACCCTTCGTGTCATTTTTCGAAACGCTTGATATATATTCACTCATTTATAACAATTGATATATTTTACGTTTACAGAAAGCTGGCTCCGTGCACGGTGAAGAATTACCTTTTGTTTTTGGAGCGCCGCTCGTTGATGGCTTTGGCCATTTCCCTAAAAATTATACAAGAGTGGAAGTTACACTCTCTGAGAGCATTATACAGTACTTCGCTAACTTCGTTAGAACTGGGTGAGTGTTAATTTCGTAAATTAAAATATATGTAGATACTTTTGTTGATTGTTTGTAAATTGCACGTGATACGTTTCGTTTTAACATTCATTAGTACTTATTGACAAATACTTGAAAAAAAAAAACATGAATGAGAAAGGAGAAAAATATGTAAAACTAAAATGGAATGACTCGTATTTGTTCTCTTTTGTCTTTTAAAGAGCTCCTTAATTAGAAAACCTGCGAATGACACACCAACTAAATGACTAATTTACATGTTGATTGGAAATTCAAGAATAATTTTCAAGTTATACGTGCAAATAAACAAAGAGTCACCGAATTGCGAAATAATTTTTTGCCTTTAAAATATATTCACATCGAAAAATCATAATTTCCTTCAATGCTAATTTCAATCAACGATTACAATATGTATATCACTGCACGATCAATAGTAAAAACAAATAAATTTATTAAACAAAAAAAAATTAATACAAAAACACTTCTGGTTCGCTTTGAACTCGGCTTCAACCGGACAAGAATGGTTCTGGCTCTGTTATCTCGAAGTATTAAAGTTTAAGATTTGGCTTACGAAAGTTCATATACGTAGGTATATTGCGTGAACTTCTCATCGTATACGATTTGGCGTGTGTGAGTGAGCATCTACGTATAACTGAGGGTAGGTGTATAGATATAAACTGCATCTACATGCTCGAATCTCCCCACGAAACTACGAAGTTATTGGCGACATATGCGAAAGCCCTTTCATGAATATTCAAGAGGGGCTATGGAACGAGCCGACGATATTTTGGAAGCGAAGTCACAACGGAGTCGTGAAATTCGCTTCGTCGATGTGCCGTCAATATACAGTTAACACGTGTGAAGGTTGCCGCCAACACAAAAATGGGCGCCAGAATACGTTATATAATGTAATCGCGCGCTAGAGAAACGCGACTAGAGAAAAAAAATTCATGGTAGCTTTAATTTCGCGAGTGAAATGCGAAGACTGGAATTCGGAGAATTCGTTTTGGAAAATTTCATAGAATTCTGCTCAAAGCGAGTGGCTGATTGGAATTTACTGGATGTTCAATATGAAATATATTTCTTCCGCCAAACGCTGGAACAAGCGTTGAAATATGGAGATCACTTGTTTCAATATGAATTATATGTTCGATTTCTATACTAGATAATATTTGAGATACTTCGCACGAAACTATTTGCTACGAAATCAACGTGAAATACATACTAGATGAAGCTGGTTTATGCGCTTGGACGAAGATATTGTCTTTCCACATCGTTCCATCTGCAACTGTAAACACAATATGTTTTTTGAGTTTATGCACAAAAATGGAACGCGATGTATGAATTCTAATGAAAGTGGAATACGTAGAAGTAAACGTAAAAATTTATCAGGAATGCTACACGTCAGTAACAAAAGAGATTGAACATTCATATTTTCGGAATTCAATATCGAAGTTTATGTATTTTTATTTTACCTTGATTTCTAGATGAAAATTTTCCATTCCGGCACTGCTCTTTATTTATATATTCAGAGCAGGAAGAAAGTATTTTCCTTCTGATACACAATGAAGTGCATATAGGTTCCAACATGAGGTCCCTAAGGAGCATCTACTATACGTTGTATAACAGAAAATTGAAAAAATGTCTACAACGAAATCAGTATCAATATATAAATATAGTATCGCTTTTGGATTATATAACAACGGTTTTGTATTCTCGAAAATTGACAAATATTATAAAAGAGGATAAGAGAACAACAATCAAGTGTCATTTCCTACCGTCGTTTTCAATCGTATTAAATGAGGTAATTAGTTAGGATCATAAAATGTGATCCAAACTCATGTGTCATTTTACAGACCGATGCAAGCTTAATTGAGAATAATTCATTTAATTAATGACCGACCGTGGATTGCTCCATTTCGAAATTATTGCGCGCGTTAGCACATAGCAATTTATGGTTTACGCTCGAAATTCTGTTTCTGCTATTATCAATGTGCAAATCGCAAATGTTATCGACGAATGCGCAATCAAATGGACGTACGTACATCGATTCAGCGGTAAGCGTCACTCAAAATATCGACAAGTACTCTTAACTTATTTTCAAGATAAAGACTCGTATCGATATTTTTACGGTCAGAAAGTTTTCCATTTGCGACTTCTTTTCCTACGTGTAGAACATTTAACTCGTATCATCGATGAGGCATTAGGGTTTCGAGACAAGGCAAAGTATTTCGAACCGAATAACTTCAGCTTGCTATATATAAACTCAATTTTGGCTGGCTTTACGCAACGAAGAAGCAATTTGCCGCATGAAACAATTCCGTTTCAAACGCTTCCTCTATTTCTGTTATCGAAAAGTTGGCTCTCTCCGGATAAAGATAAAGTAACGCGTTTCGTTATAGTATATTTCGAAACGAGTTGAAGTACGGCAACGCGCATCTGCCGATCCCTCCTCTCGTTACTCATTGCGAAACTTGCGTGACATTAAACAAATTGGTCTCGCGGCCTTTAGCACCGCACGGCCATAGATCTTTGAAAAGGTGCGTCGAAGTGTCAAAGAGGAAGAAACGTTTCGACGTTTGCACTAGGGGCGAGTACGTGTTAAGAGCCACGTTCTAGCGGGTCGTTACCGCGTATGTCTGCATTATACGGTATTTGCTCAGGGATTACGACAGTAAAGTACGGCGCTACATGGTTTGCGGGTAGCTGGTAGGGTCGCTGTTTGCGATTGCCCGGTTCGCGGTTATTGGACCACCATACTGTTTAGTCGCCAACGATTATGCTGAATTATCGTTCACTGTGCCCGTATCCTATTTGTTTACTAGCTCGCATTAAGCGCGCTGTCTGGCCATGCGACTACGATATCCCTGGACGATCCCTTACCTACCCGGAGTCATATTGCTTGATAAAGCGAATGGTCTTTATCTTTGTACAGAGTTAATTGACTCTCGCCGCGGTAATTTACTTACGTAAATTGAGTATGTGACTATAAACTATACTTTGCGATATTAAATCTCTTTTTATTTCCTTAAAAGAACTTTGATCTTTATAACAGCATTGACAAACAACCGGTACATTATCATCCGGACTAATACCCTTCCATTAAGCCAGTGAGATTTAGCCCGATATCGGAAAGGTGTACGGTAAAATTGAACATTAATCACGTTGGATTGTTGGATTCCCATAAATGTCGCTCTTTGTTAGAGTTTCTCATTTGATCTTCTTTGTCTTCGATGATATCCCTTTCATTAATTTAACACCTGTACGAACCATCGCATTAGCCATTATGGATTTCTCTCCTAGATAGCCGTAAGCCTAACGTCTTATACCTGTTGCGAGTAAGGGAAATTATTACCGAGACACCATTAATCGAATACGACATTCAAATTGAAAATATCATTTTTCATCGTAAAGGAGAACTTATCAAATTCCGTATTTTAACATTATTTCTCGTAAACAATATAGCAGTGACATATCTTGGCATTTTGCCTGTAACTGTAGAATTTTTTGGTTAGGTGGAAAGAAAGGAAATGCGTTCTCTGGGGAATATCGTGAAAATAACGTTATGATTAATAGTACGAAAGGTAGAGAGGCGTTTGCGCTGAATAGAACATTTTTTATCCACATTAATACCGGAAGGCTATACCTGTGAATTGTCGAGGCGGACAAGGATAATACATCAGCGGTTAATGAGCAAACTTTAATATTCCCTCTGACTAAAACACCGGCCTCTTTTAACCCATCTCTCAACAATCTCGAGTCAGTCTTAAGTGGCGAAGAAAAATCATCATAACGTAACTAACTCATGGCTTAATTATATTTCACTACGAGTCATACACCCGAAATGATATCCGGATATTAAAAAGGACTTTGCCTTTCGTATGCCGAAAATTATTACATCGAAATAAACCCGACGAAAAAGGAAAGTGAATTCTCGCGATTCGAGCAAAGCGGAAAAAGATAAAAAAAAAGAATTCGGCTGTTGTAATTACACCTGACACTATATCATCTCTATATAACTCGCAACGCCCCTTTCGTGCTATTTCTCTGCGTCCTTCGTTCCCTTTTATTTCTTTTCTCTCTCCCTCTCTCCCCCTTTCTCTCCCGTTCTCATCCGTCGTTAACACATTCTTGGTTGCCGCAGTGCAGAATTTCCTGCTGATATGCGCGAAAAAGCTTCATATTCGGGTTTAACGTCCCTTTTGCGCAAAGTGTTACGCGCGATGGGTTGACGCCTTGTACAGAACCCCAGCGAGAAAAGTGCAACAGTTGCAAGTCGTTCGTCAATTCATAAACGTGTACTGTATACGTTAAGCATTTCTTCGAGTTCGCTTAACGAACTAATTTCGTGGGAATGTAATTTCCGAGTAGATTACGATTATTTCATTGAGAGAGAGAGAGAGAGAGAGAGAGAGAGAGAGAGAGAGAGAGAGAGAGAGAGAGAGAAATAGAGGGACATCGTCGATATTATCATTCTACATATATCGCGCTGTACCGTCGAACGAAAATAAATGCCCGGAGCGAAGACCGTCGATAGACGTAATTAAAGCGAGCTGGAGGGAACACATACAGCTCGGTAGCAGTTGCGATCGTTAATGGGTGTGCTATACTACACGTCAGTGCGCATCATCGGCAATTTAAGTGAAACCGAATTGATAGAGCGTGTCGAAAGTTCGACGTCTCACTCAGTTTTAAGGCTCAATTTCACTGTAATCCCGGCGCGGGATCGTAAAAGTTTTGTCCGCTGGCTGAGCCAACGGTTACGGGAAGCCGTGGGACCTAGACGTCACGCCTGACCAATTCCGTGCTCACGTGGATTCAATCTCGCGTTTAATGTGTACAGACGCTCTCGCCGCATTGAGCGTCCGTGCCTCGCGCGATAGAAGCCGCACATGTGCATGTGATATATACTTATACGATTTTCCGAAAGAGGCTGTCCTCTTCGAAAACATGGTTTTCTACTTCAAATTGATTAGAAAATCTTTTACGTTTTATTATTTTGCGTTCGAATGTTGAAACGAGTGGTCGTCTGGATATACGTGTACAATACACATACATATGTATATACGCTCCATAAAAGCAATGACGAATCGTTGGTTCAAATTTTTCTTAAAATATGAAAATAAAAGGTATTAATTTCATCGGAGCGTATAATAATGCCTATTGTTAAAACGATACGTTCGTATTATAAAAGACAGAAAATGTGAATTTTGCAAAGCGCGACAATAATTTAAACGCAATGGTCAAAACGTTATCGGTCGAATCATGCAGTTTATTATATATATCCGCTGTAGAGCCATTAATCTTATAGCTTGTACGGTGAGTTATTGGTACAATCGATCCGATGTATTATTATCGTTCCACATATCGTACGATAGGGATGTAATAAATCATATTCGAATCGTTTTCGACAATCAATATGTCCCATAGAAAAAGCTCTCGAACCCCCCGATGTCAAGTACGAATGTCCGACTGAAATGGAAGAACAATTTTTGCAAATATTGGGTATACGTGTGTTCGGAAAGTGCTGTATCGAATGGTCGAGTTATACTCCTCCGCTCAACGTAAGGAGCGAGCGAGACGCCGGGGCGGGCAAGAGGACGGATAGTATCGAACAAGCCCTCAAAGGATGTCAGACGTGCACAGTAGGTAATGTAAACAGTATAGAGGGTCGCGTGTTACTTCCGGAACCGAGCTGCCACCAGGCAAAGTAACTACAAAGCAGCTTGTTGAAGGAGTGATAGATAGAGAGGAAGTATGGGGCAGAATAAAGAAAAAGAGAAAGATAGTAGATAGGTTGAATATATGCAACGTGGACGAACAAAGTGAGCCGGAGCTTCTCTCTATCTCTCTCGCTCGTGAGATAGCAGAAACTTGTAAATGATCAAACTTTCCAGTTATATGTAATTTAATATCAAGCTGCGACAGAAATTGCGTCTGAAAAGCGCTTCGCGATATAAAATTATATCGCGTTATTAAATTTAATTGTTTCGAATTCATTAATTACTATTTCAATTCTTCTGTCGCAGAAATCCAAATACGGTGGATCACCATGGTAGAAACGAGATGACGTCGACGAGCAGAGAAAAAAGTCGCTCTCGCAGTCCTACGTGGGATCAGTACGATCCGATTCATCAAAAATATCTGGAAATAGGTGAGAAAATCGAAAAAACGAAACACTCCTTTTGTCCGGTTTGCGCACCCCATCAGATTTGGTTCATTCGACAAAAACGATAAAAGCGTTCTATCGTTCGATATCGCGCAATTTATACCTCTTCTATGCATTAATGATGCCTCTCACGTTCCCTTTATTCGTCGAAATGAAACCAAGGAATCTTCAACGTCTCGTACGTGAGGGAAGAATGACGAACGGGAAATGAAGTAGCGTGCCAGAAACACCACTTGCCACTCGAGCGCGCAAAGTCCAGAAAAGGAGGCAAGATACTTTCGCAAAGGCATTTTTATTTTCAGCTTGAAGCAGTCAGTCTAGAGTGCAAAAGGACGTCTTTGACCCAGAAAAAAGTCGTAGTTTTTTCATTGTACACTTCCAAAAATCGTTCGTTGAGAAATGCATAAGATATATATGTGTATGTATACATATAAGTACGAAATTAAATTCATCCGCGGTAAATGAATTATACATTGGTAGAAGGGTAAAGAGAAAAGTAAAAAATCGTTCCCTGGACGTGTTAACAAATAAGCAAAAAGAATCGTGTCGAATTCTAAGCAGCTGTTAAATAGGTAAACGCGAGCGTTCCGCATTCACGTAACTTACCACATTGCGGTTAAGCTATAATGGAATTCGGTCCGCCCGAATACACAATGTACATATGTACATACAAGTATCTACCACTGGGTGTTCACTCGAGTGACTAAAATCTATCTCCAAGTATCTCATTCCGTACTCTAACACAATTATCTCCTTTGTTATTTCGAAAGCTCATTTCAAAAGAAATGAACACGCATTCGCTTATTCTCGTTTCTAAATTACGTCAGGTACTGGCAATAAGACTTTTAAAGTACACGCATCAAACCTGACATATCAAACTTGCTTCCCATTTGAATTGCATCAATCAAAACAAGTTATTCAACCCAGTAGGGACAAATCTATCAGCATGCCAAGTCAAAAGCCTGGCAGTGTTCCACAGTAATCACAAGTATGGAGCTGTTCGGTAACAATATGTACTCTGCGCAAATCAAAGCGAGAATACACTTGCCTACATCAAACACAATAGGCGTCCGAGTGTAACATTACTGCGTCGTCGCACAATTATTCCGATTACAACAAATGATTCGAAAAGTGAAGGAAAGATTGACTTTATTTGAAAATGAGATCTTTTTTATGTATTATGAAACGTAACATCATTACTACTTTAGAACCATGGTGTGTATTAACGATTGTACCAAATAAACAAAAAATAACACGCGCCGCGAAAGATTTTATACATGAATATAAAAAAATTTATTAATTGAAAGCACACACCCAAAACTTGAGTTCCGACATTTTTTAATATAACAAGAGAGAGTGCTGTTTCAAGGGAATATTCCACAAATTGAAAGTAAAATGTACATTTTAAATTGACATGCTCAAATATTTAATACTACACTGTTCTGCACTATTTATTCGTTGGACAAATCATTATAAATATTTTTTTATTGCGTTATATTTCGAACTTGACGCAACGTCTGAAATTTACAAAAGCCTCATTATCTGGTTAGTGTCACTCTCGTAGTTTCGAGCGAGATAAGTTACATTCATTTTAATTAAAGGGAAAATATTGATTTACGCGGGCTAATTTTCTTCGGTCGACAGGAGACACCCTGGTCGGTACGGAGACAACTCATCATGTCGACAAATTCAATAACGTAAGTCGCGAATTCACGAAAACTACTATGTCGTATAGCGAACGTTTCATCGCGGGGAACGTTTAATCAAATTGGATTTAATTGCACGAGAGGAAAACGAGTATTCCTCGGTTCTCTAATCGCGTCAGCGTAAACAAAGCGAATGAATTTTGACGATATGGAGCAATGTACGGGCAGGGGAGTAAGCGACTACAGTGAAATAGCTGAGGGGTCGTGTAATTCTTTCTTTTTTATCTACTCTTTCCCGCTTGTACCAGGGATTAAAAGTGGAGAAAATGGCAGAGCGGGTTTGAACGGGTCTGAGAGAGAATATCGTTGTGATATAACGCGCTAAACAGCGACTACCGAAGAAGTTTCCAAGTACCAAGACTTTGCTCTTACCGAGATTAGTCGAGTCCGACCGAAAACTCTCTCAGTGAACTTTGTAATTTATTACAAAATATTGAAGACGATGGTTCGGTACCTCGTCTTTTTTTTTTCTCCTCGCCCGCAACGAGTTTTCTCCTGGCAACATAAATGCTATTTGCGTTTAAATCGCAGTTAAGAGGTCACACTTCTCGCGAATTTATCGCGTTTCAACTTTTAAAACTCAATAATGAAATTTATCGCGATAGCCAAAACGAAAGAATTTATTACTCGCGATATTCATCCAGTAACAAACGAGGAAATGTATTCGTATATTTATAAGCCGAGAGGGGTATGACGAAACATACAAGTCGACATCGGGGCTACTGACTTATTAGTAAAATTTACGCGTCGCGGCGATTTTGCACGTGTTTACGCAACCCAGTCGCACGTACGTAAACAGCCAGATGTTACGCTTGTGTACGTTTCCATATAAATCACGTAGTATCACTTAACCACACATCTCTCTGCGCGAATTGCACTACGTTATTACTACATTTACGATTATTTGCGTATCTTCAAAACTGACAACGAACAACGAATCTCAAAGAAATACACATATATCGTGTACGGGCGCGCGTTTACAGAAATTTGTTATCTCTTAAGCTTCTTTATACGATTCCGGAATTAACGTAACTTAATTGCATTAATATTTCATAGTATTTGATATGCGCGTTTAATTCTTCATAAGCGTACATAAAGCGCGAGTGAAGGACCGGCTGTGTACGTACGATGCGTGCACGTGTGCGTATGAATACCGAATTGCGGAACACTGACACACACACACACACACACACACACACACACACGAAGCTTTAACAAGCGCAAACAGGCAGAGGATGCACTAACGGAAATACGCACAAAGGGTGCGCTATAGTCTTCCCTTGGCGGAAACTACATCGCCGCACCTATAGGTACATTCCCATTACAGTCGTGCAACTAATTCGCGTGGGAACTTTGCCACGTTATAGCGCATGCCAGCGATCGCCTTGTAACACGACAACCGGATAAGACTGTAGTCTGTACCGAATTTACGATGCCACGCTAATAACGTTATTCCAAGAGAGCCGAAAACCGGAAATCGAATTTTCTTTCCCCGAGTTTCTCTTTGGGAGTTCCTACATCGGGACAGTTTTCAGTAGTAAGAGCCAAAATTTGACCGGCCAATTTATTTATAACCTACAATTATCGGTGAATTATGGAAACCGAGCTTGCGTATCCACCGGCGATATCGATATTCCGCTCAAAAATGTATCCTTCTTCGTGCGATACGGCCGCGAGCCCGTGTACGTGGCTCTCGCAGCTTGATCAATCTGGCAATTGCCTGGCGCGCTAATAGGACACGTACACGGGCACAGTTGGCAGTTGAGTCCGAGCGAGCGCTGGCATTCGTCACCTATACATACCTATATACCGAAATATACATCAGTTAATTTATTCTCGTACTGTATGTAACAGGCAACACAGTTGGAATATGAAAACATCCTAAATAATATGGATTTCGTATATTACACGAAAATTGTTTATAATTAAATGGAGATATTTATTCATAGAATCAGCCGGCAAGTGTACGATATCGATAAATTAAACAGTGGAAAGACTTTGCCGGAAGGACATACGATTAATCGAAAGGGGACGTCATATTGTCACGCGATTGCCGAACGCGATTTTCATGCGCCAGCGGAATGATTAATTACAGTATTTTGATTGCCGCCTCCATCTATCGGCTGACATTTCGAAGACGCTCGATACCTACCGACGTATCCGCTAGAGCCGCTGGGGCCAATCCGAAGTAATCAGTCTTCGCCCGACACGTTCGACAGATTGGCCGACTATCATTTCCCGCTTTGAAAATTTCTGGAATGTCGCAGGAGCCCGAAAAAATATTGCCCGATCCGACGTCGCTCGCATGGGGTTTTCAATTTCACGCGTATTGTAGAGACTATTTCGCGAAGGTCGGGGAAACGCTCTTACGTCTAGAAATCTCATTCGTCTTCCGACAAAACAGGACATTTATACGCGCAGGGGTAGATCGCTCTCCAGTGCTATCTCCTCGCTTCAAAGCCAGCGCGGGTAGTCTCGAGGAGCGATAAAAGAGTTTATCCATTAATACTGCCGCACGCGAGGATCATCAAACGTAGAAATGCTTAATGCGGCTTCTGGAAAAAATTAAAACGCGCGCGCCTTCGTACACGCTGATTTCCACGACGGATCGGAAGAAAAATATAAAGCCGCGAATGCCGGGGGGAGAGATAATCGTTAACGTTTTATCGGAGCGCACGGCTCATCGGGGGTTGTTCCAGCGATGCACTTTTCAGCGACTTACAAGGCGCAATCAGTTTGGGCTCGGGTATCGCATCCGGGCCGGAAGATTCCCCGTTTAAAATATCCTCGAGCGCGGGGGGATGTACCGATACGACACGAAAAGCGGGATTATTCTGTTCGTAGCCTCTAGGCTACGGATATACGTGCGCGTTTCGCGCGCTCCGAATCACCTTATTTATACCACTAAGGCACCGCTAAAGCCCGTTATATCCATCCAGAGCTCGTATTTGATATTAATGCCGCCCCGACCAAAAGCGCGCAACACCCCTTCTCGCCCGCTCGTCGGGCTCAAATAACCGTAACTTACGCGCAACATGTCCGTCGATATTACGATAGTTAAATACACGATGCCGCATAATGTAGCCAGTTGGGGTCTTTGTGACCGGTCCCAAGAGGCGGAAACTTAGAAGCCCATCACGGCAAAGTTTCCAGTACGCCTCGCGCTATATTAACGTACTACGCGAATAACGGCGAACGGTGACCGAAGATCATACCCCGTTTATTCCGCGATATAATCCGACGTTTGACGAAATTCGCCGTTACGCGCGGAGCCAGCCTCGCGGTCTACTTTGTCTCACGTCGGCGGGTAAATCGGTACGAGAGTCACTCGGTTGTCTGTAATCTTCGCAGCGCGGGATAGGAAAATTAATAACAACGCGCACAGTAAATTGGCGAAATGCATTCGCGCGTTATCTTTTCAAGAGGTAGCTGACAAAAAAGGGAGTGACATCGCGGAGGCAAAAAGTTGCCGCGCGTAATTCCACCTAACTCCGACGACACTACTTTTTACTTATCTCTCAGCCCTGCCGAGATACTATATACATATAGATACGTACATATACACTCGTGAATACCCGAGCCAGCGACGGTTCAGCGTGCTACGCTTCCTGCGCTAAATGGGCAGACGCGTATACATACCATGCAGGACGAATGCCTCCGACCTATTAAAATACACACTCATGAGGCTGTTTCCGTACTCATAAAAGATCCAGTCCGCGATATCAATTATTCGAAACGAATATTGCGGAAGGAAGGGATTCAAACGACAGTCGCAGAGAAAGTCTAGTCAAATACAGCGGGAGAGTGGATGAAGGGTTTCCGCGAATATCTGCGCGGTAATTAAATTACAACGATCGGGACGTTTATAGGCGGAAAATTGTGCTCCATTAACACTTCGCGGACAATTAGACTACGACCCGGTTGGTAACATTAGAATATATGTGTGTGTGTGTGTGTGTGTGTGTACATATTGGTGTATGTATAGGTGTACACGCCGAGGAAGTTTAAGACATACGTCGAAAGCAGCTGATACTCACCCCTTTCCAACCCCTCTGCTACCCCGAGTCCAATCCTCCAGCGTCTCGGAACCTGCAGACGAGCTCTCCCTCTCTCCCTCGCCAGCGTTAACCTGTCACATTTCGCAAAGATGCAAATTAACTTGGGTCGCGTGTATATCCAAGGGTGGTGTAGTGTTACGCTTGTACAAAGAACTCCACCCTATCTCTCTATTTCTCTCTCTCTCTCTCTCTCTCATCCCCTCTCTCGCTCCCTCTCCGCCGTCGATACACGCCAGTGTGCCGTGTCCACTGTCGCGTTTGTATTTTCACGGCATGTGCTGCGGTCGACCCGTTACAAACTCCGTTCCGCACGCGGTGTCTGGATTTACGGAAGAGCAGGTCATAGCATTCGATACACAGTCGCCGTTGGGAATACATCCGCCCTCGTCGTCGTTCTGTTCGTATTTTCGAATCGGCGAATTTTTTTCAAGAATACCGGACAGAAAAAGTGCAATAACGCAAAGTTAAACGAAACGAGTATGCGACGTAACCGCGTAATTATACATACACTGTTTTAATTAAACACTTGTAAATACTCAGTCTTTGCAACCAGAGTCAAATAAACTCATTTTCCGTTCGATAAAATCACGTTTCGAATTAAAAGCGAATACATATTTGTTCGCGATAAATAAAAGGCATTCGTTGTATACGAGAATAGATAACGGAAATGTGGGAGGCAGCTTATTGGATCTCTCGAGATACACATTTGCTACGGATTCTCGATTGACGCGTTAGAATGACATCTGCGGGTAAACCAATTATCGAACTGGGCGCGGTGGCCCTTTCTCCTTCAATTTAGAGGTTTTCGGCGGCATTCGTATGCGCAGCGTCACCTGGCAAAACCGTTGGGTGATAATGGCACCAGGGCCGTGCATTTGGAGAAAAGGACGAGCGGGTTATCCGGGAATTCGTAATCGGACAGGCTGTGGGCGCGGATTAATCGTTATCTAATAGAGACCGCGGGATGCGGGGAAAGCGCGTTTAAGATTTCAGGTTTATAACGTCGTTACCGGTGATAAATGTCGAATTTCGTTAATGAAGGAAAATTAGACGACTACGTCTTCGCATATATTTCGTACACATGAGTTCTCGCGTGGGGCAGATAACAGGCACTCGTAACAATAGCGTGGTCAAATTTCATTCTCGTGTTGCAACTTACCGACGCAAAATAAGCCGTTAAAAGGATCGTATTCTCGGGAATAATGCGTGGGTGCGTTTCTCACAGAATCGATACCGCGAGCGAGCGCGATAACCAACAACACACGATATCGAGCACACCCATTAATCGGCGTCTCGGGAAGATAAGGCATTACTTGGAGCGAGCTCCTTTATCGCATTTGAACACATCACAAGAACAAACCATGTACATTTAGGAATCCGTACACCCTTACTCGAACCAAAGGGAACGTATATCCAACAGTGTCGGAATATGTAAAAGTGAACATAAAACACTTGTAATTTATTGCCGAAATACCGTACCTATACATCTTTTCTCTCCTTCTGTTTTTTCATTACATAACTCTCTCCTTTTGTGAGTTTTTTTCTTTGTCTTCTATTGTTTTCTTCCCAGGATCATAAATTCAACATACTACGCGCCAGTTGAACTATCCACCTTTCTAATCTATCTCGTATATTCGTGAAATCTTTATGATTGCAGCGTTCCGAATTTAACGCTGTATGACGCGAAAGATACGCGATATTTGTTTTTTCATAATATTGATATTTCGCTATTGCACTGTAACTCAATGTTTTCGTAAAAAGATTTCATAAATCAGTGCTCCAAAGGTATGTTAAAATATATAATGACGAAACTACGTTAAAGCGGAAAATTACATTCGAGAGGTATTCGTATAGTGGAGAATCGCACAATCGATATTCTTATACGCGGTGAAATAAAATTCGTAGAGTACGATATTCATTTGAAACGAACTCATCTGCCAACAGGAAGTTAAAACAACTACAGCAGAATAGATTACCAGACGAGTACTTCCGCGCAATTTCTTTGATTTGACGCTGTTTACCAGAGTCCTCAATCCATTAAGCGGGTCGTTAGCGCCGTGTCTCATTTCCGACTTTCTATCTCTTTCCCTTCCATCGGATTCATGGTTGCCAAGACTCAGCGGCAACCCTAAGAGGTACACCCTTCTAGAGAAATCGTCATTTGTCGCGTATTACTCTATGCCGCCCTTCGTAATCCGTCGAATCGAAATGGTCGGACTTAGTAGAATAAATTTGCTATTCGTATACATTTGTTGTGCATAACGAAAAAAAAATATTCAATCCTTCATTTTTCGAACCGTTCATTTATTCAACTGAGTAAAAGCAATTTTTGACGCAGGAAATCTGCTCGGCTAGCTGCATTTCTCTTAATTTTATGTAACGTCCTTTTGCATCAGTCTTTCGTTTCGGCCTTTAATTTCCCCACGTTTTTTGTTCCCTAATTGCTTTCGACACCTAATGTAACCTTTTATTACTTTTAATTTTACATTCTGTTTCACTATTTTGTTTTAACCTTCTTAGAAAATCAAAAGAAAGTGTATTTTAAATATTACGTTGCATCTCATAAACTAGTTAACAAATGATTCGTAGAATTGCACAATCACTATTACGACCAAGGTACCTTTATTGCGGATCGATCATCAAAGAGAACCAATAACAAATTAGATTGGACAGACATTGGCTGTGCATATGAACCACCACTGCGTAACGATTAACAACTGGATCTCAAATTGGAGTCAAAGAGCTATTCAATTATCGACCCGCACGAATTTGTGTTTGATGTGTGTGTATCCGTATGACGTGAAACTGCTCCACCTAAGAATCAATACTTTATTACTAATGTAACTCAGATATAACCAATTATTCACGTTAGCGCGAATACCAGATTAAAGTGCTTAACAAAAAACTCATTCAAATTTACGGGGATTAAATACTTAGAACATATACTGTAATTTTTGCGCGAATTAATATATATTTTATATTCATTTTCGCATTATCATTATACTCCATTTTTATCGACTGCAAATGCTGATTATTCCATTTAATATTATTAATCGATCCGATTGATCCGAAGAAAGTGATTAAAATATGTACTTTTGCAATTAATATTTCTTCGAACATGATTGGCTTTATTAATTCGTACTTTTTTTTCAGGAATAAAACCAAAAATGAAAAATCATTACAGAGCTCATCAGCTCTCAGTTTGGTTAAGATTAGTACCGGAATTGCATCGAGCTGGAATGGAGGATGTAGATTCCAGACATAATCTATTTCGTGGACACGCTGACGCTAGTTTATACGACGGTTCGGTCAGAGCTGATCCTCTAAATAGAATTACTGAAGAGATGAGGAGAAGAAATTACTCCACTGAACCACCGACTACCACAGACTACAGTGTCACTACGTGTACTAGCTCGATTCAAAGTACGAATCTCCAGAATGTACATAATGCCAGTACGGATACATTAGCGAGTTTAGATGCAGCTGGGTAAATATTTTACCTTTGCTAGTTTAAACTTTGAAGTTTGAGTAATTCATGAATTCGTTTATTCGTAAATTTCAGATATGCGGCATATTCAACAGCTCTGAGTGTAACTATTGCTATCGGATGTAGCTTACTGATCTTAAACGTGTTGATTTTTGCTGGGGTTTACTACCAACGAGATAAAACAAGACTCGAAGTTAAAAGCCTTCAACAGCAGCAAATGATGAACCAACAATGCGGCCCTAGGGGGTTCACTGATTTAAAACAACCACCCCCACCGCATACACATTTTCCTGGAAGTGGACAGGTTATTGTTGATGTTGAAAACGAAATGATAAGAAGGTAAAACATTTCTTAATGAAACATACAACAATATTACCTCTTATTAACGATCGTTAATTTTTTAAGGAGTACGTTAAAAAATTCTCAAAACGACCCGAATATGATGCTCCAACAAGGTCACGGTACACACACATTGCCCCACCAACATCATTATCAAAAGCAACAGGCACAGCATGCCACGCTTCCTCGGGGATCCGTTATTCAGGAGATGACGACGCAGACACAGGTACTGCTTCACTGTTGAGATTCGTTAAATCCTAATAGCGAGAAAAAAAGCGGAAGAGGCGGAGAGAGAAAGAGGGGACGAGAAACCACGAACGAAAATAAAATAAATTTTTATGATTGCAGGGACCACCAAACGGATCCATCCATTTGACGGTACCCAGAGCGCCACCACCGCCGAGGGCAAAAAGCCCGCCGGAGAACCAACCCTTATTACAGAGCGCAACGGTCTCGAGCCGCGTATCGCAAGCGACAATGAGCGAGATGAGAGTCTGATGTATGGACCCCCCTCCGAAGCCAGTTGTTCCGGACGTGTTGACAGCGTCAACATTGCTCTAAGAACACCTGGTTTAAGGACCATCGAAAATCCCCAGTGCTACAATTTTTTCAATGTAACGAGAATAAGCCAGCGTTTCGACCGCGATGCTATTCTGCCTTTTTGAGTTTGAATGACCACACGTTCTACAAACGTTACGGGTATTTTTTGTAAAAAAGATGCTGGTACGAAGGAGCTTCGTTATTTTGTACATTTTTATATTGTGATTAATGTCAAACGAATTTACTCGCCGAGTTTGAGCGAAAATCAAATTTTAAAGAATCATAGTTTGAAAATTAACGAAAACTATTTGGAAAATCAGTCATCCGGTTAATTTTATAAAACACGTTATTGGTCTAATTGTAGCTATTGCGGATTAACGAAATGGAGGGGGGTTTAAATCAAGTGAATGGTGTTTAATTTTAAATTATTCCCGATAATGAAATACACCGACTAATGAAATGGTAATTATCACAATCTACTCTCACGTTTGTTTGAGATAGAAGAAATTGAAAAATCAAAACTTGTTATGTATGTTCGTGGAGTCTAATTACGTTCATCGATCAATTCGATACGACTGCATTGTAATGACTAACAAAACGTAACTTTTACATATTGTTGATTCAACTCTACACGATGTCAAATAATCAAAGTAATTTGATACTTGGATACTTTGGTGTTTTTCATCACCAAATAGTCCTAGGTACGACGGTTATCAATACTGATTATTCAAAAATAGGCTATAATCTGTCACTTGGAAAAAAGTGTTCTACAATCGTTCCACCTCGTCACATAGTACGAAAAAAAGGGAAGGATGATTCGATGCAATCAAATGATTAATCTGTAATTTAGAATATCCATAAATAAGGATAAGAATGAGAAACTAGTTATATCCAAGCGAAAATAGCTCAAGAGAAAGATACGTGGATGAAAACTCGTGTAAAAATTCGATCTATAACGATGTTAGATGTTCCTTGTAAATAAAATGAATACATATAAAGACGCCAAAGTTTGCCATTTCTTAAGAGAATTTATATGTTATACAGTCTAAGCAGTGTATTGTTTGTGTTCTGTTTGAGTCTTAGTGCAATGGAATTCGGAGATGTATAAGCGACGTTCAAACAAAACTTGAAAATTTATGTCTCTAATTGGAGCGAGAAAAAGAATTGATCAATAATTTTGTTATCGATTGGTAAAATAACTATATGTTATTAAGGTTATCGCAACTCGCAAATGTGTTGTTTTATTAATTGATTGACTTCATTTATGAATAAATATAAATGAAATTGAGTGTCATTAAGTAATAACACCTATGTGCTTGCATCAGTACGCATAATTGCCTTCCTGAAATTCCATCCATTTGAGTTATGTCTTCAGGTGTTTTTACAGACAATATTTTATGTGTACCAATGCAAACAACAGGCGTAATGTGATATACACATCATGATTAGTTAAAGTACGTAACTTATGGTGTACATATGTTATTATAGCACAATTTTTTAACATGCTAATGTAATGCCGATAATCTAATGTATCGTATCCAATATAACCATTCGAAGCGGTACATCGGATAATGTGGGCATGGCCGTATGCGTGTGTGGATGTGTGTGCATTATAAACGTACTTAAGTCTGATACTGTTATAAGTATAAAAAGAAGCGCAGCAACCATAGGAATGGAAAAAGGGAAGAAAAATGTGAGCGATACTTCAGCAAAGTGAGTGAAGTTAATCGATTACTCACGCTATACTCGCTACGCGCAAATTTTTTATAAAAATATTATATATATACATAATTCATATAAGTGTAAAGTAAAGACTTACAGAAATCTGTTACACGTAATACACTGCCACGAACGATTGAAAATCAAATCCGATATATCGAAATATATCGTCAAAAACAAATTAAATCTTTGAGTGGACAGTTCAACGAAAATCAAAGAATTGTACATACATAAATTTTTAAAAAATCAAAGGAATTCTTCTCGATGTTGCCGTGCAATACTTGAAAAGCGGGGGACATTTGAACCATAATGTTCTTTATACCTCATACCTGATCTTCATAGAGTGTTTGAAACAATATACATAGTATATGAAACATTTAACTCTTTACATTGAAAAATTGTTCTTATGAGATGAGATTAGTTTCATAAAACTCCATCTCAAATATTGCGTCTATAACAAAACATTACGAGCTATGTGCAAAGTAATTATCAGAAAGAGTAATCACAAATCATAAAATAGACTCAAAAGTAAAAGTGAAAATGCTCTCGCCGAATGTACCTACGTTTTCCATAACCGCGAGCACGAAAGAATTCATAAGAATGACACATTATCATTACACACGGACAATCCGATCATACTAATGAATAAAAGGCAAATATAATATTTGATGTAAGAACATTGCTAAAAGAATCGATTAACGAGAGGTTGAAAAGATGTTTGAGAAATTTAAATAACAAATATATACATATTATGCATTGTATTGAATTTATTATGACATAATGATTATAATTATATGATTATTGATTTGTCTCGCACTCTTCTAGATTGACATTTCGGACGCCTGTCAGTCGAGAACGAGACAAAATGTTGCATTTCACGTTTTGTTATAAAACTGTAAATATATAATGAAATACATGGAAATATTAATTGTACGCCAGTGTCATTATTACCCTTACAAGTTATAGGAAGTTTTGTCTCATCTGCGAGTGAAGGACAGTAAAATGAAGTTTGTAGTTACGTTTGTAATTTTCAGTATAATGACCGAGTATATATACAAGAGATAACTTCTAGAATATTAATTTCGAAAATCGATATGTAGAAACTAACAGTAACAGCCATCTCTGTCCGATGTTACGTATCGAACTGCTGATATGTCATTTCCTCTGCTTTACCTACTGCATCACGTATAATCGGTACCGCAGAAAACTATATTTATTATAGCAGAGATTCAGAGATACCAAATCCTGATAGACCGACCCCATAACATGAAACAGCGTATCTCGATCTGTAGTCAACTTCATTACCGGCATAAGATCATCAGATTTTCCGGAGAAGGCTTTTCGATTACCGTTAATCAGGGTTACCGGATAAAATCTGTACCGCTAATGTGGCAAGCCATTACAGTAGAGATATGAAAACTGAGAGGCTTGTTGAACAAACCGACATTACAAAAAAAAAAATATTCAATTTTCATAACATGAATATTTCCTTCATGCTAATATACAAAAATATATCGTGAATTGTATTAAAAGCGAAAATACACAAGTATAATTTTTTAAAAATTCTGTTGGGCGCATCCTACGTTTCTAAAGTACACGCACAGCTGTGACCACCGACAAATGTGAGAAGACACAACGCTGTTGTGCTATTATACTTTATACCAAGTAATCACGGATTTGTTTTATGTTTCAACTTTGAAACGAATTTTCCCTCCATGTTATTATTATCCTTTAAAAATGTGGGACAAAGATCATTGTTAATTGAGCTTTCTACCGACATATCCTATAAAAATAACGTTGTTACCCGGGTAATATTTTGATAATATCGTCGGGTTGCTGACTGTGTATTAACTAATGTGCATTTATTTTTCACTCGCACTCACGGTATTAATGGGTTGTATATTGCACTTCGGTAAGGTTTCAGAGATCGTTGAAAAGGAAAGGTTCGGAAGATAAATACTCTCGGTTCGTCCAAGCCGTTTATTTGGCCAGACGTTTTAATCACGAAGAAAAAAAATGTTACAATGTTGCTAGAAACATTGACAAATGCAATTTCGCTTTAACACGTCAACATTTTTCAACTCTGTTGGTTGTTATTGATGAAATAACTCTGCAGTCGACACCAGACAATAGTTTTGATAGGATAAGAAAATAACCTTGTGCGTGTAGAACCTACTTTCATTCTCATTCATTGTTTGTATCCGTATTATATGAACAATAAAATTTTCATGCAGAGTGATTGGACGAGAGAAAAATCTCTTTTTTCACTGCGGCGTAAAATGGAATCCGGCGCCTTACTCTTGACTAGAATCGAACTTGGCAAATAAATAAAACATTTTTATTATCGGAAATGCTAGAAAATCTAACGACAATAGACGTTTCGTACAAGAATGTTTATTTTAGATAGAACAATTGGAACAAAAAATATTAATCGAACAAGAGTCTAATTTTTATTAAAAATATATATTGAAAATCGATAAAGACAATAACATAATGGAAGGGTTCTATACTTTTGAAAAATAAATTTATCATACAAAATAACATGCAATAATTTTAAATGGAACACAATTTCATTCGAGGCTGGAACTTCGCATGCTTGAATCTATATTCAATTAAAGTACGGTAGCAAAAAATATGAGTAAGAAGAAATATCGATAAAAATTCAATTTGTATCGATAATTTTTCCGCCGAGAACAATAACCATAAGAAAAACCACAGAGAGGGGACAATAAGATTTTAAAGTGCGTCTCACCCCTAACATCTCCCACTCGTTCTTCTCTCTCACTCACTCATTCTCTCTCTTTCTCTCTTTCTCTCTGCCGCACTCGCTCAGCGCGCCTCCTCGTTCATCCACCGCGATACCGCGCAGCTTCTCGCAAGCTCGCACTGTCGTTCAGTGTGATCCACGCGGCCTAACCGCGAGGACGTCCAAATTGTGGTTATTGCGCGTCCGGCGCGATTCAATTTGTTTTCCGTTACTTCAATTAAACGCATACGCAATATAATTCAGTTGACGCTCATTTGCACGACGCGAAGCCTGTATATCACCGCGCGGACCGAATGAAAGTGACAAGCGAACCGTGCGGGGATGAATTTCAATCGATAATTACAAAACATTCCATCGATCTTGTCGGTTAATTAATCAACGATCGCTAATCGTGACGCGCTGTTTAATTAGCGATTTTGGTTTCGCCTCTTTTCATTCCCACGTCGTGCACCGCTCATCGTTTCCTTTCTGCAATTTGGATATCTTCGCTGAATTTTATTTCGATTGCATTTCGAGTTATCTTCGGTTGGATGCATACATAAAATTTCAATGAATCCGCACGGTGAACCAACATTACTTTGCCATTCAAATCCCGCCAAGTACTTGGAATTTAATAAAGTTCTCTTCGCGATTGAATGTAGTTTCTTCGACCAGCGCTGTGTAATTAGATTCGTTTACAATCGACACTTTGTATAGATTCACGGTGTATTTACTTTTATTTTTGTGACAAGCGGAAATTTATCACAAAGGAACCAAGTAAAATCAATACAATAACTGTGAATTCATCAGTAGCGCACAAAATCCGAATTACGAATACGTAATTCGCGAATAATTCCGTTCGTATGGACATATGGGAGAGTAAACTATAATTGACTTTTGGATAACGACAAGCGCTACTACGAAGAAACCTGGATATTTGTCGATTCTGCACCACGAGACAACGTCAAAAAAGAACAGACGTGAGTATCTCCGCTGCTTCCGTATTGCTCGCAGACGCGTCTGATTTTGCATCTCACGCAAACGTAAACAATTCGCTTTTGATCTAACTTTGGTGATGATCTGCGATCTCTGATTGGTCTATGTACCGATGTTCTCTCGGTCAATTATTATTCCATTCGATTCTGACAAAATTCGAGAGATCCCTTCTGGCAGTAAAATTTAGCAAAAAAAGTCTGTCTTTGCAGTTGTCTTTAATTCGCCCGTTAAATTTTTAAGTGCCGCCATTTACGCGCAGTCAATTCGATTACCTATTGTACTCGAGGGTTAGTAGAGTCGTGCTCGAGCTATAATAGACCGATGTACCTATCTCGCGACTTATCGATTAATTATAAGATGCTGAGTTGCCATTCGATTTTTACGCTCTTTAACTCAGACGTTCCCGATTTATATCCATCCACGACACCGGTTCACAAATCGCGAGAGTTATTTTTGACCCAGTTCGCACGCAATACTACACGTGCGTGATTCGGAACGGTGCAATTTGATTTTACAGCGTCTTTGATATAGAGTAACCACTTAGTAAATTTGAAGAAGTTTTACGCGATCATCTTAATTGCAAAGTAAAGAGACTCAAGTTTTCACAGTACACAGGAGTTGACGAGACAATCAATTTTCAGCAGTAATCGAAAATACCGTTCTCCTCGAGAAAGCTTTCGATCCTGGCTCGCGAGAGGTCTTATTTTTCGCGTTTGATTAAATTTATTCAGAAAAAAGTTCATATAATGAAGTTTAACGTCCGTATCGCGCGTTGTTTTATGTTCCCCTTGTTGCCGTTAAGAATGTTATTTGCGCGTATCGCGGAGGGGTTCCTAATTGCATAAAACAAGTTCACGTAACCCCTTGACACTCGAATTATACGCGTCTTCCTAGCTTCGCTCCTTCTCCCTGTCCTTCTTTACAAATCAAATGTACATTTGAATATTCTCATTCGTTTTACGCGAATGTGTTCCTCGGCGTAATTACCGTCGTTTAATTATGACGTTAATTCATTCATTGTCTACTTCCATGATTTAACGTAATACTCGTAACTTTCGGTAGCGATTAGCTGAGTTAATACGGGGGTGCAAGTAACGGCACTCTTGCCGTGCGCCACGCAGCTGCTTGTTATAATTTATGATGTTTTCCGAACCTAAACTAGTAATTTTTCAACATAATTCATCTGCATCAAGGAATTCATGAAAAACTAGAATATAAATAATCGAATTATTTTAAGAAGATTTCATGTTTTATCGGATCACCGAGAATCCTTTTTCATAATAACGAAATGAAACTTCGTGTGCTGTAATCCTACAGTTGACAGTAATTTGCATGCCTTCCCATTTGCGTTCCGTCTCTTCATTTTCTATGTGATTTTTTGCCGTTATCTAAGTCGGAAATCTTTAAAGCGATATAAAATTTATATTCCGTGTACGAGATGTATATTGCATGACATTTCAATAATAAAAATGAGAAGAATCATTTTTACTTTCAAAAAAACACTTTCTACATTTGTCGTTGAGACTCATTTGAAACGTAGCGAATAATTTTTAACATCTACGAGCCCACGCGGTGTCGTTGCTATGTTGCTTTTTACGTGCTACGTAAAAACGTAAAAGAGAAATTGAAGCAGAAACAGAAAAAAAAACAGTTAAATCCGAAAATTCAGCTCAAGAGAAACGTTTCGAAAATTAGAATTAAAAATGAGCGCGGTTGCTTAAACTGGATACTTTCTAACGAAGCTAAAATTTAAAGGTGTATATAATGCGATATTCGTCGAGTATCAAAACTTGTTCTAAGAACAACGACATACTGTCATTGGCCTTATAACGCTATACTACTTGCATTACTATTTTCCACGTGACTAACGAATCACATCCGCTTTAAGCCAACTCATACGATCGCCCTACAAAATTATTCTATCGTAATACAACAATTGCACTGGTGCATGCTACTTCCCCACTCATTGCATTCTTGAATTTATTTATCGAATTTTCGCTTCGAATAGAATACCGTCAGAGGTATAATTACAAAATAAACGAGCATATGAGACAAAATTTCAAAAAACTAGTGCGCGTCAGGGTACTTGTTGACATGGTGATCGATCGACAAAAATTTTAACAACTTTTTTCGAGCTAATTTGAAAAGTGGGATGTAGCGGGGGCCACTACTATAGTCGTAGCCGAAATCGCTCAACCGCGAATTTCTGATCCAATTTTCATCATGGTTCCTTCTCCACTCGACTCGTTTATGAAGTCTCACAATTTCATGTAATCTAATAACAATCTTCCGAAGCAATATATGAACTTGACGAAACAGTTTGTGGAAGATAACTTGTTTGGAAATAATAATAATTTCATCAATAATCTTAATTTTCCACGTAAATGTACGGATATTAAAGAGAATGTGTAATTTAGCGTGAGCGAATCTAGACGTACCCCAAGTTGCGTTACACTCCCCTATTAAATATTTTATTATCGAAATGTGTATAATCTAGCCGTGAACCTCAACTATAAGTCAACGAAAAACGCGCTAGAGGGTGAATAAATTCTGTATTAATTAATACCAACAAAAATTGGCTACATCGTTGGAACCATATATTCGCGACAGGGTGAGAAGGAAGAGGAAGATGAGAGAGTGCAACGAGTGAGGAAAGGAAACAAACGATATTATCGTACATACTAAAATTAAAGAACAACAAAAAGCGCGAAGATCAAATAATAGCACGTTTCCTCGACACGAGCCAATTATTCATCGCTCTAAAACTTAATCGATTCCGACATCGGAACAACGTATTCTTGAGTTCGTCCTATTTTAGCGAGCCAGATGGTTTATTAAGAATTCGGAGCTCGGACGATTTTAGCTCCGAGTTGCCCAATTGGAGTAATTAAATCGCTGAAATTTCCAATGAATAAAATTTTCGTAGAATGGCACATAACGATCCAATGCGACGATATAATAGCCGTGAAAATGAGCGAGCGAATTTCGACAGTGGTCGCTAACTACCGACTTCGCGGCTTGAAATTAATTAGAAATAGCGAGCCTTATATATTCGCCGTAATAGCCGATTCAGATGGACGAAGGAAGAAGGACCGGTGGCGCTACAACAATAGTAATAAAGCACCGTCCGCATACTTCGGGCATTTCACGTTTTACAAATCCTCATATCGTTCAGAAGATATTCGTTAATTGTTTTGTTACGAGTCGTCGTATTTACCGTGACCTGAATGCAGATGAGCATTCTTCCTTCCCAAATTCGTAGAAATTTGTAGGAATCCGAATTCTGTATAATTACATTAGTTTTCTGAAATTGAAATATCACTCGTTCGGTAATAATTAGGATTAAAAAACAAATAGAATTGTCTAAACGAAATTTCCATTCTCGAGACATTTCCATTGTGAGGGTAACCACGTGTGTAAGGGAAGAAAGTCATTAATAAATTCGCCAATACTCCCTACAGAACTAAACGTGCTTAACTAGATTTGAACTCGTTATAGACAGGAAACCGAAAGCACGTTACGTCAACTTCGTGTTATAGCCGTAACGGTTCTACATTTTCAGAGCTCGACATACGTTCGTAAATGACTGAATGTATAAAGCAACAATTATACCTTTCGTGTTTACAATGCCCTACGGAAAAGAAAATCTATGCCATTTTCTCTCGACTTCGGCATTTTCGCTCTTTCCTGTCGCTTTTTTCAATTAGGAACTCTAATTGAAGGCTATCGAATTCGCGTTTGAGTATCGCGCGTTAGCCATATCGTTAATTCTTGGCTCCGTTGCGTTCTTTAATTAAAAAATGAAACTCACCGTTACATTAATATAGGCGAGGATTAAGCTCCGGGTAATTGACGGTAACCAGAGTGATAACGAAGCCACTGTTGATATCTCGGGTATACGTACTGGCAAGTGGGCAAAAAGGCGAGAATCCGCGATAAGAATGACGGGTCAGGGATTTACCGGTGGAACGAAGCGCGAAAGACACTGGTTTTCCGCCCCTCGTTGACGACAAAACATCAGACTCTCGCACGCGCCACATCTGTCAACTCGCGTAATCTCGGATAAGAAAAAAAAAAAGTTTCTCCGCTCCAGTCTCCTCGAACCAGCCAAGACGATCGAACCACTTTTGATCTCTACAATCACCCCAGTTTATCTCGAAATTTGCACCACTGGCATACTGTTCTCAATTTACGAAGGAACTCGAGAGGCTGATATAAAGATATCGTGCAAAAACTTGACGGTATGAATCTGGTGTACGTTGCAGATTAAAAAGAGAATATGCTGTCTCGTAATAGTTATAATAGATTTGTTAGAGGAAATCTATAAGGCTCAAAGATTTGAAATTTCGATCCGTGAATATAAACTACTAAACTCTATAGCATAGACCGAAATTCTTAATCCGGAAGTCGAGCGTTCTATCTCGATAATTCCGGCCAAGTGAAATGGACCGTTAAGGTTTGATTCGAATCTGGACGGCTCGATAAGGGGATAATTATTTCTGCTCGTAAGCTACTCGAGATACAACTCAACGGCGGAAAATTGGAAGATCGCTAACGTTTTCTGTCGATCGTGAAGCGAAACGACGGGAAAAGAGAAAAAGAGAAGGAAAAAGAGTGAAAAGCAAAACTCGACTCGTGTATATACCGCGTCACAATTCGACTAGTCACCGCTCGATACTTTGTAATCGCGGCCTGTACTCGATAGCCTCTGAGTCTCTACCAAAAGATTACATTAATCCTGGGTATAACTTTGACCCATGACGTTTCATTCTATATCGAAATATAAAAATATGAAACGGAGTGACCAAGTACCATGTTTTAGCGATATTATTCTTCATTAAGGAGAAAAATATTTTTAAATATCAACAACTGCGATTGTTTTTGAGTCGTGTAGAATCTGTTTGCATCTAAATACATATGAATATAATCTTTTTCTATGAATTGCAAAAAAAATAAATTTTGATAACAAAATGATGAATAGAAACTATTCACCGCGAGTATAATTATTTTGAATTTCTCAGCGACAAATTCTTTTCACTCGACGAATCAAAGATGTGCATAAGTGTACATAGAAATTTTAATGACATCTCTCGATTGTGCGTGCGAGAGCTGACAAACGCGCAAATATTTGTTCCGCAATACAACGCGAAAAAAAGGAGTCGGAAAATCTTTGACAAACAGCCGACGTTATCGTATTAGTTTTGTTTGTACCGCATTGGGATTCATCCAACTGGGGCGTATCATTCACATATTACTTCGTTGACCCAAATACTTTTTGACAACGTTGTAACTCGGTAGGAACTTGTCCGGAACCAAAACATCATAGAATCGTTCATTCATCTCGTTTTAATCCATTCAGTTTTCTAATGATATATGGACGTTGCTATTCATCGTGGCATCTCTGGTCATTAATATCGCGAATCATTCGATTATTCCATGCGTCCGCAAACTATCGCTATATACAGTGTTATTTTCGTAGCATGCCTATATTTCAATACGGAATCGAAATTCGACACGTAGGGAAAGTTTTAACTTGACAGACAAATTGATGTGAAAAGTTAAGTGGATCGCATGCACGCGGTGTGTTCCATACACGGAATATGTGAAAAACTTTTCCCGACGGCATCCGAGTCTCAAGATAAATAAAAATTGAATAAGGGTCAAGGGTGCGTTCTAATTACCAATAAATCATATAATGTGTACGCTTTCGTACTAATAAATTGAAATGAAGTCAACAGAAAATCGTAACGAATAAAATTTTTAATTAACTTTTCAGGTTTTTCATTAACCGAGAAACGGTCGTTCAAAATATCATCCAATTTTTGACGATATATGTATACATATGGCGTAATTCAAACTATATTTCCAGGTTGTTTTGTACCGCGATGAAATTTAAAGAGTCGTCAATTGACAATTTAACGTTGAATATCGCATATTGGCAATTCAATGAAAAGAGATGTGACGGAATCTAACACTTCATTAAATAAATATGTAATTCCTTTACCTGGATTAGACGAGAAAAAAAATAAATTCAACGGTTTACGAAATTTATTATCGGATTACGTGATTAAATTTCGCTGTAGTAAACGCTTCTTTGCTTATTAAAATCGAAATAATCAGCTTTTGAAATTCGATTAAGAGTAAAATTCACCGACACTGCCAAATTTGAAAACAGAACTCAGGCTTTTTTAATCGAAAATTCACATATATATTCGTATCAATTTCCAGATATCGACGAGCGTCGGAACGACAAGTGAGCCAAATAAGGGTTAATCTCGGATTCCAAAACAAGACGGCAAAATGTATGAATAGAGTGAAGCACGTCGGAGTGGAATTCGTCGGAGTGGCAAAAAATGTTTGGCAAGGGCCAACGTTATACGACTGCTCCTTATATATTCGATGTGTCGAAGTTGGCGGAAATCGTTAATCATGCGTTTGCGGCGAGCCGGGAAGCCAGTAACCGAGCAAAAAATCCCCTCTAACGTGACGCAAGAACTGACATTCGGTAGGGTTGAATACGCGCGAGATGAATTCTCGCGTCGCGCGATTCGACGTGGCCGATTCTCTATTACCGCTTGAATAGCGAATCCGAGTGTCGACGCGATATTCCGACTGATTAAAACCAGCAGGGGCGTTGGGAAGATCGGCTCGTTTTACGTCTGCCCGTACGCGAATCGAGCCAGCCGGACGATAATTCGATCGAGCGACAAACACACGGCAATGAATCCAATTTCGGTGGCAAATGCACCGTTTAATGGCTCGCGCGAGTGTCCCCGAATACGGCAGTAGAGTGCCTACCGGAGGCGATAACCGGGCGTCGAAAGGTTCGACGTGACGCGATGTTATCGCGGCGAATAATCGGGGCGCGTTATCCGGGCTCGTGCGATACTCGGGAGTGAGGAAGGCGTGCGCGCGTTTCGAGATGATGAATGTCGATGCCAATCTGACGTCATGGACGGGCATCTTGCAGCGGGTCTCGTGCAACGGAAGCGGCCCGCTCGGCTGTCCCGATGATTGCTCCCTCGACCCGGCCGGCTTCGATCATCTTTGCGCCGTCGAGCATGGCTCCTCGATGCTATGCCGACCATGCAACTACGCGCCCTGCGATGCTAATGTGTCGCTCGTGCTGAGCGGCCTCGAGACCATCGAGGGTGTTTTCCTATCCCGACTGGCGAGGTTCCGCGACTGCAATTCCACCCTACTCGGCCAGGAGGTAAGCGATTTCGAACCTATTCACCTCGAATAGGCTAAACTCCGAGCTAATCGATCGATCGCTCTCGCTCTAAATATTACACCGCTATAAATATTATCGATTCCGCTTCGACATTCAAAGGAGCGATCGTTTTTTACACGCCGAATTTTCATACATCAGAGTTCGCGTTCCAGACGTGTTTACTCGCTTTACAGCGGCTCGCGACACTCAAAAGTTGTTATTTACACAATTCTATATATTTACTTGCCAATACAATTACTACCTCTTGGACAATTAACATATAAGCAAGTAATTGTTAATAGTAGTGTTGGCTGAATTTATTACGCTAGTTTTGAAACTGCAAGTTCAGAAACAAAGTTAACAAATTAATTACACACGCCGCACACACGGTACCTATTACTGTATACGCGTGTCCCTTTTAGCCGGGTCAACTATCCGTCTTGTGTACATTTATTCAATTACAAACGAAATAAAAAGTTCTTTTTTTAATCCGTGTTTCGCGCAACACGTCGCGTTGAGTGAAATTTGGAGACGAATTTAATTATCCTTTTTTATATCGCGTAGGAGTTTTCTTTTTCTCTCTCTCTCTCTCTCTCTCTCTTCTCGCAGCGGAGTCTTGGAAAACTAATCGAAACTGTCGACCCTTTTTTTCTTCCCTCCTCAACCCCGAAAGATTTTAGAGTGCTCAACGATAGGGAATCCGATTGGCGAGGATCTAGCCGTGAGCTGTTCGCGCAGACCGAGGATTGGTCTGGTACCGCGGAGTCGTCGATTCGATTGGACTTTTCTGTTCGTCGCCGTGTTCATCGCCGCGGGCGGCCTCGGCAACATCCTCGTCTGCCTGGCGGTGGTGCTCGACAGACGGCTGCACAACGTGACGAACTACTTCCTGCTTTCCTTGGCAGTGGCCGACCTACTCGTTAGTCTCTTTGTGATGCCGCTCGGTGCCATTCCTGGTTTTCTGGGTAAGTCTACACGTTCCCTGTACACGTAATCTAGAATCCACCCGGCTCGGTTTCGGGCCCCCGGGAACCCACAGATAACAGCCCGTCGTTCGCGCGCTCTGGACGAATGCCAGCGCGGGGATTGAAAACTCTTACGTTGAATTAATTGCGCTGGTATCGAACGTCACGTCCCTCTTTCCTCTCGTTGTATTACACGCGTCGAAGCGAGCGATGTTAGCAGCGGACAAAAATCGCGCGATATCGATGCAGGGAAGCTGTCTCCCGAGGGAGTTGAAAATCCGTTTATCGTATCCGAAAACAATAGACTCGAATTATCCAACCCCTCTTCGAGTTCGTTTCACCGGTCCTGCCGGTAGTTAGAGGACAGCGCTGAAAGAGAGGGAGTGAGGGAGTCTACCTTCGATAAGAGTAATTGAGTTTAGCCCCCTTGGTGGTGCGATTAGCGTAACGAACGGTCTACTCTCTCCGCGAGCGCATTGACGCTCGATCGTCGCGATTGCCGTATTTTCCCTACACGCAACATCTTGACCCAGTTCGCTTCGAAAGTGGAGAAACTTCCTCGTAAGCGGGCTAAAAAGAAAAGAGCACTAACGGCTGTACACGCACACGATGAGTGCCCCGTGACGTCTCGACGCCAATTATAATTTCTCTTTGTCCTCGTTGGTGGTGGTGGATGATCGTCGCGTATAATCACCGCGCGGTACTGATTACAATGGCGCCAACCAACCCCGATACGAATAATGAGAATTGGCAAAGCTCGCGAGCAGAAGCGAGCGAACGTCTTAATGAAGAGAGATCGTAATTTCGACGGATCAGCCGGGACGCGATATCCGTCGTCGTTAATCGTCGAAGATCGTCCTCGGGGTGTCGTCACGGTCCAAGAATGCCAAACCACGAGAGCCAAAAGGTTCCTTGGACCGAATTATTTTCCACGAGCCGAGATTATCCGCAATCAGCGCGCCTTTACGACGAGTGTAAAATCCGGAAAATCTTTCTCCGCGTGTGTAGAATGAATTCCAACGTCGCGTTAAGTGTGAGAGCGAGCTTGTTCTTTCGAATATCGCGAATGTTATCGATCGAATTGAATTCGCTCGAACTCTGTTTTCTGTTCAACTGAATTGTTTTCTACGATCTATTCGAAGTAGATAATCGCATTAGTGTAATCTCCCGGAAAGTAAATACGACCGAAGAAAGTGAGAAAAGTTATTGCGAGAATCGCTTCAGCATTCTACGGTACTTTATGTTGAATCGCGCGCGCGCGCGCAAATATTCCAGAGATTTCAGTGAGAAAATCGAAACTGGAGAACATTGGCAACCGCCGGAAATACCGTAAAACTTGGACTAAAAAAGTAGGAGACCTTGCCAATGAAAAAGTTTCTTGCTATTTCCCGGAAGATTTTCTTCAATTTTATGCGGGTTGCGGAATATAAAGAAACATCAAACAGAGATACTTCGCAATTTGAAACTTCACTGTTCCGATATATATATATGTATATATGTACCCATGTAATTACTTTGAGGCAATGAAAATATCGGGCGAGAAGCAATCAACGCGTTACTTTTGGGAACTTTGCGAGCTTGAATCTCGAACTAACAATTTTAACGACGGCTTCGGGATAACTCTTGCGTTTAAATTAGAATGTAAATTCAATAACTGCGGTATCACTTAACTTATCAAACCAAATAAGTCGGCACCTCGAACCATCGCAGATGCAATCTCGGGGAAAATTTTGCAATTTGTTTTGTTAGCTGTAGGTACAACCTCGTCATACCACATTCGAGCGATATTCGCGCTGGATAAATATTTCGCTTCGAAATATGTTATGTCATTTATATAACATCCATCGTAAACAGAACGAATGAATTGCTACCGGCGCGGGGACATTTTCTCGAGCTTCGTTATTTATATTCGTATATATCTTCATCGAGATAACAGGATCAGCACCGTTTTTTTTAGGGTGCGTAACTTCGTTATCTAGAACTTTTCGTACCCTCTTTTTTCGGTTCTAACAAGACGCCTCATTTGAATGTCGAAAAAATTGCGGTCCATCGAGAGGCCGGGACGGGTATTTGTTAATTGCGATATCGCCACACTGGCAATTGAGTTATCGTCAACATGTGCGCCTGAGAAGCGGATTAAGCTGTAAAACGATCCGACGCGAGCTATAAAATCTGACGCGAATGTATCTCATCGCGCAATAACCGTACCTATACGTAATTTTCGCCGAATACTCCAGATGTTATATATTCATAGCCGATCGTTATTCGAGGCTTTAAAGGAGAGTATGGCACGCCGATCACAAGCAGATTAATTGCCGACTTAGCGCGGATCTAACTGTAAGAAGGAAGCCAGCTATCCTCAAAGACCGTGTATTCGAGATCGATCGAGCATTGTTAATTAAGGCCTAAGTAAGGACATTTAGTCGAGACAGCGCGGTAATAGAGCGGAATGCGATTTTGTATTCGAATTTCACGGTAGAGGAAGCGAACTATATCCTGCGCGAAAGAAACGTAAATTCGTACTTTTACCGTGTTCGGGTAGGTAGACACATAGCGGCATTAGCCTTCAAATTGCGTGCATTTTCGCGGAATAATTATGCGACGCTTAAATACGGGCTCATACTGCGCAAACTGAAACTTAATAAACTCCCGCACACGGAGGTAAACTTGCATTTGAATTAACTGAAGAGTTGATGTTATTAGACTATACATATATTTAACAAAACAATTTCTAATCTGCATGGATGAAAATTTATCGTGTACTTAATGATGCAGAACCGTGCGTAATAGAGTTATTATAAGTTCTCGTTCCGATTTGCTATAAAAGGTTGACGCGCGGACGTAATCCGAGGTACAGAACCGAGCTGTTACGAATGGCATTGTACTCGAATTTAGACGATTGGATAAAGGAGAACCGAGCGATTATTGAAATAGCGTTGTCGTTGGCATAAAACTAAATAGAGAAATGCGACATCCTCCTTTCGCTCCTTGCGCATCGTCTCTTGTTACTACAATTCCTCTCTGTGACTTCGTTTCACGAGATCTCGACGGTAGATAAGATTACCCAGCGTAATACGAGACGGGCGGCACGAGTACCCAACAAGTACGCATCGTCTTCGTAATGTAGCGCTACGTATTAAAGTTCGTTTATACCCTTGACAACACAGTTAAATTACACGACCGGTTTCACTCATTTATGATGCTCCGCAAACGATCGGTACGGGTGACTAACCAAGAATAACAATATTTTGACTAATGAGAAAAAGAAGAAAATACGAATAATCGCTTCTTGTTTCAATTTATTCCCATTTTTCATTATATAAATTGAATTTTTCCCGGATATATAGCAATGAACTCGTAATTTTAATCGTCATTATACGAACGACGTGTAGAGTAATCATGTCAATTGCACGTGCCCATAACTGCGTACACGCCGTGATTTATTATTTACATTCGATCGACAAATAATGAAGCCATTCAAAGTGAAAATTATCAGTAATGCGAAAAAGTAAAACGATATTGTTTCATCTCCTTTCTCGATAGCCCTCGTTTCAATGGACATTTGGCCAATTGATTCGCGTATCGTGTATTTCATTACATCCGCGCAAAATTTCAACTGTTCGTAAAACCATGACGTTTCGTGAATTCCTCCCGAACTCTCGTTTATGCCAAAGGTCTATAAAACGGTACACCAAAAAAAATGCCCGTAAACGGATGCGCCAGCTGCACGAGCTGCAAGTGCAATTTTTATCAGTTCTCCGGTGCGTGACGCTGTCGAACGCCAATTTTTACTTTTGTCTTTTTTCTCACGGGGGGCGATGTAACGCAGCGGACATGCAAAAAATACCGTCACAGGTGAGAACTGATCAACGAGAGATTGAAACGCGAATCTCGAAGCCATTGAAATTAGCATGACAATTGCATTGTTACGATTTTTCATAGCGATAGAGAAATAAGCGGATATACCTATACGATACACCGCAGCGATCAATGAAATAAGCTAGCGTGGAGGTTTTAATAACAGACGATAAAAGTTTAATAAGCGCGGTATTGTTTCGGACGTCGGAAAAAAATTTATGGATTTTACCGGTGCGGCACAATTCGATAGCGATTACTGTCCTCAACTTTTGCATTGAATCAATTTAAATTGTTACAAAAATTTCGAGTAATCGAATCCTATCGAATTTCAATTTTCACTCAAATTGTTGCCTTGGCCAAACACAACGAATACCACGTACTCTTGTATTTCCAAGTTATTTGTTACATCGGAGAATGCGTGAGTGGCTGCTCCGGACAGACAGTATAAATTTGTTTGTGTACGCTGAATGTCGTATCGGGGCGATTCACAGAACCTGGAAATAAATTACGAGGTTGCAAGGCGACAGATCGTTGATATTCGATAAGGGAGACAGGAACTCAATTTCTAGGATTTAAGATTCTACTGTACCCTATTCAATCACGTGACGATTCTTTTCCCATCGGATATTCAGCGGGTTTCCCGCGACACAACCAAATTGACCATCTTATTCGCAATCATGTTCATATACAAGCCCCCTGGCGTATGTTCTCGAGAAGCTCCTAACGAAATCACACGAGTAATTCTTGTTTCGCCGAAATCCCTTTAAAATTTCCAATACCGTTCTTTTTTCGCGATAAAATTTCTCATCGGGATCGAGAAGTTTCCAGCATTGAGGCCTTCGACGAGGAAAATTGATTGATTGCGCGAAAAAGCGAATTCGACTATCCGTTAGTCTTGCGAGGAATCGACTGCCGAGAGAAAGGGAGGGAGAGGGAAAGAGAGAGTTCCGTCAGATAAATGAGTCAACGTGGGCATTCCGCGCGCACCGTTAATACTTCATGTCTCGCCGAAAGACGATGTCTTTCGCCCTTATCGCTCCCTCGCCATGCTTACGTTTTCTTTATGGTGTACGTGAGATGAAAAACGAACATTTAAATGACCTAACTGAATAAAAATGAAAAATCTCGCATTTCTCGAAAATCTGTTGTTATTTCTGTCGAATTTATAAATGAATTTTGTAATTGACAATGAATAATTTGGATCAAAACACTCAATTTATACCTTCTCGTATACGTATACGTAAAAATGATGTCTCGAATACATTTTCAAACGTTTGGCAACCAACAAGTCGATCACAGTCGAGTACAGTGTAAACTGTGTTGACGCACTTTGCAAGTTCAAGAATGTTTACGGTTACGCGGTAGATTCTTACGAAATTTAGGAAATACGATTGTAGTTCGTAAAAAATGCAAAAATTCGAAAAGTTTAATTTATAACTAAAATTTCATGGTACGATAATTGCCAGAAGAATAAATCTCAAATATTACCTCTATTATACGGAAAATGAAACTGTTAAATGCTAATAACGTATATCGTCGAGCACATTTTTCTCTCTCATTGAATTTCATCAGCCTAATTAATCGAAATGACGAAGAGTAGGGCTCGTAGCGTAAAAGGACGCAAAGTCCCGAAAGCACTTCCAAGTGCTTCCTACTTTCCATCGATTACGCCCTAAAACTAATCTCCCAAGAGTCGAACCTCTATACCAGTGGGTCCCGTATCGAATATCGGACCTTTTATTATCATCGACTATAATATCGAGATCAGAGGACAGCCTGTGATCGTGAATCGTACCGGTAATTAATATTAATTTAATCACTCCGCGACAATTGAGTTTGAATAGATAGTTTGCGTTAGACATGACAAAAAAAAATACTAATTATCGGTATTCATTCGTTTTGAGAATTCCATTAAAATGGACAAATTGCCAATGTTCGATACTCAATTTGAGATTACGTCAATGCATCGGTGTCCGAATAGGACAGCACTAATCCCTAAAGGGTCTTTCAACCGAAGCCACTTGTACGCGACGGTAATTAACCCTTCAGCAACGTGCCGTGCATCGTACGACACTTGAGAATGAACGACCGTGATTTCTCGCAAATTCGCGCGCTCTCGTACACTTGGCGTCCGACATAGCGCGAGCCTCAAAAGGATGAAAGTTTAATCGGGATGCGGAGGCCAAAGGTCTCTTCAATTCCCATTGTCGCGCGCGTTCTCCAATGTAGGAAATTAAATTGTTACGGAAGCATGACGCAAGTAAAATGATTTTCTCGACGAACCGAATTTCACCCGAGATTAGAAAACGTTTTGGCGAAAATCATTGAATTTGAGGCCAAATAGCTTCAGTTTTTTTACACTTTCTTGAAAATCCAATTTATTTGAGGAAAAATTTATTTACATAGTACGAGGCGTTACTCGAGTTCCTTGAGTCTTGTAGGAGGGAATAGTTTGCATAATGGCATACACATATACACAGTAGCGCGTGTCTCACGAGAATCGTGTTAACGCTAAAATTGTTCGTCCGAGGAATAATCGGAGTATCGCTCAAAGTTATTCTAAATTTCCACTTCTTCTTATTCGTTATACGATCGTTTATAACGAATATTTTACTATACCACCGGCGGAGTCAAAGGAATATAAAAAACATTTTCTTATCTGAAAAAAAAAAAATTATGAGACTCCAATTTCACACTGGTTACAAGATAATCTCACTAATAATTTAACAAAACTGTACGCAACTTGGTGGATAATAGAGCATATGCCATTTCTACGTGAGCGCTTTGCTAAATGAAGTATGAAATTATACGCGGTTCGCAACTCCGTCCCTACGGAGGGGGACGAAATTTTGCAGTCGCGCATCGTAGTTTATTTCCGGGGAAACTACGAAAAAGACACGTCATTCTAAAGATCTTTTTTTCTTCCCGTTTTATTCGAGGGCGCAATTGACTCGCGAGTTCGGGCAAAGTCGTTCCTTCAAATTGAGTCTTTCTTATGAGAGCTTTTATTCGCTTCGTGAGTAACATTCTGACACTTCCACGAGAATTTTACACTGTAGTGTGTGCCTTAAGACCTTGTAAGCCCGGCACGTCTGAATACAATTAATTTGACACGAATAAAAACATTAAATTCACCGCCCACGCGCTCCTCGCAAATTCCGAAATATAATTAATCATTAACTCATCTTCATTGCAGGATATTGGCCTTTCGGAGTTGTCTGGTGCAACGTTTACGTAACGTGTGATGTTCTAGCCTGCTCGGCGAGCATAATGCACATGTGCTTTATTTCACTAGGACGTTACTTGGGCATCCGCAACCCACTAAAGACGCGCCATACATCCACGAAACGACTGGTGGGCTTCAAGATAGCCGCCGTTTGGTTACTGGCGATGCTGGTATCCAGTTCCATTACAGTATTAGGTAAATTCACTTCTGTTAACCGGATTAGTCCAACTCTGAGAATTTTAATGAGACACTCCTTCCTATATTTGTAAACACGCACTTAGGTATAGAGATGCAAAAAAGGTCCTTAAATGTACTCACCTTAAAAACAATTTACACTCGTCCCTCAATTTACGTAGCACTTTTTTACGCAGGTCTCTTTTTGTGCGGTTTATAAGAACACCCTCTACACCTTTTTTTGTGCGCGGTTTTATTTTACGCGATCCCAATTAACGCGATCTTAGTTTTCGCGAACAGTAAATACATTTTCTAAAAAATGTACCCATATACAATGAAATAATCAAAAAAATTTATGTGTTTGTTGATAACAAACTACGTGACTCTAACAGTTATTGTGACATTCTAATGATTTTTCCTTCGTATTACAACTGCAGAAGGAAACTTTGTAGTGAACTCGCGCGTTCATATGTCGTGATTCTCGACCCAGAAGTTTCATTCTTTTTTTCCACAAAGCACACTATGAAAGAGCAATTTGAGAAAATATGTTCAAAACTGTGCTTCGATTGTTAGAAGATATAGGAATTCTTTTCCCATCTTCACGACAACAGTAAATTGCGAATTATAAAAGGTATGATCGATGCGATCATATTGAATGCTCATGAATTCAATTACGTTTAAAATTGCACAAAGATATGAAATTCATTGCCGAATAAACGGGACATTCGGTGCTATTGAACGATGGCTGAAATTAAATTCGGAAAATAGTTATTCGACCAACTTGACGAAGCTACATGAAACTTTCAAAAACGATATAGTTTTTCGAACAAAGTAAATTGCGTTGAGAATACGTTATCTACTGCTTCAAGCTATAATACAGTCGAGAATAAGGTATGTAAAATTGAGTAGAAATTCCAATGCACCTCGTGTGCAACGCATAAATATAAATCATGCTTATAAGAACTCTCAGCAATATCATATCGTACATTTTTTATGGATAAAAAAAGGTGTAATGATTTTTTGCGACGCTATAATGATATGCGCATTAAAAATTCACAGATTCAATTCTACTTCTAGTGTAGGGCGATATTGAATTATGGATACATTTCTATAATCACAAGTGTCGTTAATATATTAAATTTGTACAAGAACACAATGGGTTATAATTAATAACAGATTCTGTGTAATTGGATTAACGCAATAACAATGAATGAGTGTTTTGCATGCGGCACACTGTACCCTGTTTTGTTCTATTCTTTTTATACTCTAAACGAGAAACGTTATTTTCCAGGTATAATCAATCCTACGAATATAATGCAGAATCCGAGATCGTGCGTGATTAATAACAGATTTTTCTTCGTGTTCGGCTCCTTAATCGCTTTTTACATACCCATGATCGTTATGGTAACTACTTACGTTCTGACGGTGCAACTTTTGCGAAAAAAGGCACGTTTCGTAGCGCAACATCCAGAGGGCGATCAATTTCGGAGATTGGGCGGCAGATACGCATCGACGAAAGCGTCTTCGTCTTCTTCCGGGGCGTCCGTATTACCGAATGCCTCCAAGTCATCGGGCACGACGAATCGTCAATTGTGGCGAACTTCTGGCGGTTCTGCTGCGAGGGACACGTAAGATTTTTTTTCTTCTCATTATGGATAAGTCAATTTAGCCCATTCGAGGCGATGTACCACATCACCTGTGGTATTTGTGTATAGCACGGTTTAGCGATAACGACAAGATATAATAACGCAAAGCTACGAGATGATCCTTATTGAGTGATGTTAAACACCGTGGATATTGAAAAACTCAGCAGGTACACGGGTATGGGGGCTGTCACCCCACAACAGCAATTAAACCTCGCCTTGAACGGCGCTGGAAATCCGAGCAGCGAGGCCGAGGTGACATTAAAACCCAAAATGGATCAAACTACGCAAACGCCGGACAACATAGTTCGCGAGACAAGAAACTTCAATCTAAGGTCACTAAAGTTACCACTAAATGTTACGCCAACCACATTGAATCTTAGGTAAGCTAATTCAAGTTGGTAGCTTTTTCGACAATGATTGAGTAGTCGTTATTGCATTAGAGTGAGAATTATCAAATAATTGATACACTTTCGTCGGACGCTTCAATTATCGTATACGTATACGTTTTACACAACAAGTATACCTATAATATAATGTTGTCGTTTCGCTAGACACCATTCGATTATTGCGCAGACTGTATACGCATAGTAAAATGCTTCCCGAGAACATAAATTTTCATAACGATCCTCTTTCATATAGTTTACATAGTACGAACGTACGGCCTTCCCTGGCTAGAGATAAGGAGTAGTCCGACAGATTTATTATTCTGAACCCAACGGAAAATGATTGCCACTTGAGAAAAACTGCTGTTTTTTCAGACGTAGTGAAGATAATTGCCTCATTAATAAAACTGAAATTTTAAATCTTGGATGTATCCAAATTACCGCAATTGCATTTTATTTAAATTCGAATGTTAATATCGATAATTTAACATTGCAGATTTTTAACTGGCAAAACGAAAAGAACATCGCCAGCAGCTAACGCTGTAGCTACAGAACAGAAAGCCAGTAAAGTTCTGGGTCTAGTATTTTTCACTTTCGTACTGTGCTGGTCGCCTTTTTTCATTTTGAACATATTCTTCGCTGCCTGTCCGCAATGCGATGTACCAAGACACATTGTCGACACGTGCTTGTGGCTTGGATACGTGTCCTCGACAATCAATCCAATCATCTATACAATCTTCAATAGAACTTTCAGAGCAGCATTCATACGCTTGCTAAAATGCCAATGTTCGCGGTTCGTAAACTATCTATTCTCGTTAAGAATGTATTAATTATCACGAACGAATGAAATCTGTTAACAATAACAATAGCGCGAGGCAATAATTCAAATTTATGACTTTATAGATCTGGAAGACCACCGAGATATCAATCAGTTACGGAAAGCGGACGTAGTACGATAGGTCTCTGCGCACCTGGTGCTCTGCCCTTCGCTATAAGCCTTCAAGGTACACCATTACTTACGCCAACGCCAAATCCCACCACGACGCCGGCATCGGGAAGCTCATACGTCACAATGATGCGTTTAACGCCAAATTCACCTTACCGTGATAATTTTCTGCCAGATGAAAACGATCAGTATTGTTAAATATGAAAAGTATTGATATTACTTGTAAGAATATATATATATATATATATATATATATATACATAAGCCAATTAGCTTTATTATTTTCAATCAATTTGAAAATTCAGGTATTTAGATTTAATCATGTTTCGGTTAAAATCGCAACACTCTAAATTTCAAACATCATTAGGAGATTGACAATGTTACTAGTGATTGAATGTCTTTATTAGAATTTTTGAACGTAAATGATTCAGAAGTAGGTAATTCGAATTCATAAGCGAAGATCATACAGTATGTAATTTCAATTTATTACGTTTATGAAATAGATCAACTTTAACTATTAGGTATTGTATATAAGAATGAGAATTATCGATCGCTATAGATGTCGATGACGTTATTGATTTATGAGATTAAAAATATCAAAAATATTGATACGTATATCGAAATATCTGTATAATCTGTATAGTGATGTTTAAAATTGCAGTGTTACTTGGACAAATGAAATCTATCTACCTATATTTCATACTAAATACATCATGTATACTGATTGTAAAAAATTAGTTTTACAAAATATAAAATTCTAATTTTCAATTCGTAACGATATATTTTTTATCTCCATCGATCTTTTAAATGTGTCCCCGTCCCCGCTAAGGTAAGTGCAATCTATATTCACTGTTCTGTTCATAGATGGCTCTGCAAGGGTATACAAAAATTGTGTAATTACCATTTGCTGGAAATTACAGATATCTACGTATGTTACCTAATACGAATATTATCACAGCAAATAATAAAAACTTATTTTGTTATTTTGAACCACTCCAACAAATTTTTTGAATATCGCAAAATTATTACTGCATTATAAAGTTTAAAAATTTTAATATGAAGAAGAATGATTCGTTATTCATAATATTAACTCCACTAATTGGAAATAAAAGTATTAATTTGCAATATTAATGATTTTCAATCAAATAATACACTTACAAATAAAGAAATAATAAAACTTTTTTTTGTTAAAATAATGGGTAATAATTGGCAACAATACGAGCTAAAGTAATTATCATTATATTGACAACATAATATGTTGGTAACGTTATCGTTAAGTACCTTGCACTCTTGAAATCATTTATCAACTTAACACTACTTCACTTACAGTTATCGGTTTTATTATCAATTTTTCCAACATTCATCATCTCATTCAATGAATAAGTGTTTTACAATGAAGAACACTCATAAATAATCGTAATTTATGTAATTTGTGTAATTATGTTTACTTTCTCAACCAAGATTGTGTTGAAAAAATTAACAACGTAACTATTTTATTCTCACTCGTAAGTTCTTTTCATTTTCTTATGGAATTATGTTCCTAATGAACGAAGCGATACAATATGTATTTCCTTCGTTCTCTTAAATCACATATTTTTATTTTTTACTAAAATCATCAATTATATGATTGCAAATTTGCATCTGTCTTGATCTAAATTAGATACGTTCTAACATATACATTCGATTTTATATTAATTAAATATTTTCATATTTCTGCTTTTACTGAATCAATTTTTCTATTCGACACTATGGCTTTATTGAATAATACAAAATTTGTTATATTATTGTTTCGCTATTGAATTCTTGATTATGTACACATGTTCATAAATATAATTATATATGGTTTGAACGTTAAAATACATGTTATCTAAAAAGAATTTAACAATTAATAATGAATACGAAGAACTCTTTATCAGCAAAATTCTTGTATTCGTTAAAATTATTTTTATTCATAACCTGTGAACACGTTAAACGCACAACCGAGATGTGTTTAAAGACAAGTTACGTGTACAATTACTGATGACAGACTGAAAATATGAGTATCTCCATTTTTCGTTAAAATTACATTATAATACATACGTTTACGCGATATATTAGCTCGGGCGAATTTTCAACAAAGAGATTTACATATAAAAAATTATTCAACGAATAATAAGCTTCATTTAATACACGGCCGCGTCACGATAAATACAATGCTTCCGATTATGTTGAATAAGTTATATCGAAAAACGTATGTATAAAATTACAATATCGATTTTCAAAGAAGATTAAAATTTCCACTAATAATACCGTCAAATAAGACGATAAGGCAGCGACAATATATAGTAATATTATACTTTTCGAGTTATACAATGATTATTATTAAGAAATAATTCTGTTTGGTCACATGTGAAATATATTTATGTAATTTTGGTCGTTCATAAAATTTTAAAAGGCGATCCCTTTTTAAAAGAATTTCAAAAGTTTCCGCTTTTGTGAATATCGTGAAAAATCGCAATTATTAATTGTAAATAAGACAACCGTAGTAGATCAGTAAATTGGTAATATTTGACTTATCGCAGAACTTCAAAATGGCAGTAATTTGTTGCTCAGTTATCCTATCTACTTTGTGTAACTGTATTTATATTAATGTTAATGGAATAAATGTTGGAAGTTAGAAGTATTCGTACACTAGTGCCGACATGTCGACGATCATTTCCTTCATCGTCACTTTATAGGCCATGTCGATGAAACATATATTTCAAAGACATTTTTCTCACAACAGCCTGGTACCTTCGATCCGATTCACCAAAACATTTCATATTTCACGAAAAACATGAAACACTCAAATTCCATTCATTATTATCGAAAATAAAGTAATCTTTCAACGACATATACAGCAAACATATTTCAAATTTGCTTATAACAAACATTTAAATACTATGGTCATAATTAAATTATTATAAATAAATTCATACTCTAATTTAAGTACCATATTACAGAAAATTGTCTTGCGCGCGAGATTTCTTCTATATACATTCTTAACTAGCTTGTGATTGTATCACGGGAGCACCTCTATATAGTATCGAAGCAGGTCTTGAATTTCGATTACCTGCTGACGGTGGTTGCAACTTTATTAGGATATATAAAAAACCCAGATATGAGGATATATAAACAAAATATAATCTGGCGCATATTATTAGATATATATTCACTTATTTCTTTCGTATGGGTCTCTTTGGTATTTCCGGAGGCGATTGAAACACCTCCATATATTCACGAATTAAATTAGCTATTTGAGTTGCCTGAAAAATAAATAATAATATTTAGAGTTTGAAGTTTGGAGAACAATCTAAGATTACATGAATAGAATAAATTACCTGCGACGTTGTGAGTATAACTTTGCTTTGCTTTTTATCTGTACCAGTAATAATCATTAAACAATTAACAGCAGGATTATAACTGAGAATACTGCTATATTCATAGGTACATAGTGTATTCCTGGAACGATGCTCCAGAAGGTGAAGTCCAATTTGATCTACAGCTAACCAAAGCACCCGTGGCCAGTTTGAGGTAAACGATTGCATCACATCGAATATCGTGGCTCTATGTAATGGCCATGACTGAATAAGATTCAAAAAGGCTTTCTTAGCCTCAGGAGGTGTCATTCCCCTCAAAGATTGATGGTGTTGTAGAACTCCTTCAACACACAAACTCGGAACTAATCTATTCGGTAGGCAGTGACTCGATATTGTTCGGTATTCTAGCTCAGAGACACCTGGTTCACAATCACCAAGTTCAAGTTGAGCTTGTAAGGCAGTTAGCATCATCTAGAAAGAAGGAATAATTGTAATGATTAATATTCAAACTCAATATTCATCGTTGCAGCTGATAATAAATTTTCACTTACAGCTTCTTTTTCAGTAATTGGAAAACGGTCAGCACGAAGATCGTGCAAAACTTGATGGTATAATAATTCTTTTTCAACAGGATCATCAAGATTCATATATTGGTCGAGGAACAAGTGCTTCTTAAATAAGAAGAAATGATGTGCGTGTTTTCTTTGGTTCTGATTTTGCTGTGATGCGTTAGCTGCTCTGAATCGTTCCCATTTCGACATAACATCGGCTATTTTCTCTTCTGGAATCAGAGCTCGTTCGGTTGCACCCAAAATTTCGTAAATTGCATAACCTGAAATTTGAAATTTATTACATAAAATAATTGTAACGTGTGAGAAATGTTACAACCGACTTACCCATTGCCGTCTCTTCCAAGCCTATTTTAGCTTTAATAATTTCCATGACATCTCTAGCAGTGGCCGATGGATGAAATTCCACAGCGTGATATTGACCATCCATGAAATGGAACCTAGCGTAGATTGGTCGACGATTGATAGTACACATTATTTCTTCTCTGCTTGGTGGCCATTGCCTTCTTCGAGTACCTTGCGTCTTGTTGAAACATTTTTCCGCGAATCTCGCGTATTTGCCTTCTTCGCTTACATAATCGTTAGCACATCGTTTTAAATGAGCTATCAGATATTTACGAATCACCTTTTGCGGTGGAAGAATAACAGAACACGCCAGAGAAAGCAGAGCCCAATGCCTAAGATTGACTCTACTATTTGGATCCGGATGGTCAGTTGTTTGTTTGATCAACTGGAGATATAATTCACCCAGAAGATTTTCTTTGCGTATACAACGCTCCATAACTGTTTGAATGAGGTTGACATGCTCATCCTCAACTCTACAAATAGTGTCACCGTTCTGACCAAGTCCAGCATAGGTTAAAATTAATTGGAATACAGTCAAAGCCATTTGTTCATCCGGGTCGGGTAGTTTGGATAAACTTTGCGGTATCGGCTGTCTACTAAATGCCCAGTATACATATGGATATCCTTTGTAAGTTTCACCATGGTCAGTAGCATTACAATGCTCTTGTCTTAATTTCTCTATTCTATGTTTCGACAATCGTCTCAATGTATTTCTCAAGAAACCACCACCAGAATCTTGCGGCTTTTTCAAAATATCCGCATCTACTAGCATTTTTCTACAATTAACAAGATTGTGATACAGTCTAAGCCTATCTTCGTGAGTAATTCCTTTGACTTTCTTAGTTGGAATCTCATTTTCGGTTATCCAGCCAGCTAGTGCTGGACAATAACTCACTATTAAACTACCTATTTCATTCTTTTGTGATGTTTCGAATACGAAGCATTTATGCGAACTATCAGGATTGTGTCGAAGCAGAGAAATTGTAATGAACGAGTCGCTTGGATCTAGCATTATGCTTTCTACATCTTGATAACGATACTCAGAAAGAACGAATTTATCGTCTGGTTTGATGAGCATCATTCCTTCGCAATTAATTCCTAATATTAACTGATTTCCATAAGACCAATAACCTCGATAAGTTACATTGAACATTGTTGTTCCATACAAAGGATATTGCATCACACATGATAAATAGAGAACTTTGGCGGCGAGTTCCTTACGACCAGCTCCGTACTGTCGATGGGCTTGTGCGATTATTGGTATCCACACGTCATCGCCACGGGCACGACTTATACGATATGGTAAAAAGTTATCCACTTCGCTGTAATAATCCAGTCGATCGTTATCTTTTGGATCTCCTAAAGATACTTGTGCTTGCAGACCAGCTAATTGCAGAGCAACTTTTTCAGACACTGGGAAATCATCACACTAAAAAAAATTAATTTTCATTTATAGACATATTGATACATTTTTTCCAAACCGTTTAAATACCTTGACAACATTGTGAACTGCTTGCGCGTACAACATATTAACTTCAACAGGATCTTGAGAAATTTCACGTGTCTGACGGAATAATCTTCGTTTGAAGATGAATCGGTTGTCGCCGCTGCTTAGGCTCGTATTATTCCCACGTCTAAGGGTTGGAAATGATGATTGCGGAGTATTCAATTTGCATTGTTTTCTATAGGGATCCAATAAGGGTACGTTGGTAGAAAAAAATTGAAAAAAAATTGTTGGATGACTACCACTAATGGGTAATTTATAAACTACTTACATTTCCCACGCTGCAATTACATCGTAAAGATAATCGTGAGCTCGCACGTGTTCCTCACCATCAGGTCGATTCTGATATATTGCCCAACCATCTAAACTCTGCAAACCTAATTTTTCAGCAAGTTTTGCTACAGCATCGGCTGCTGTATCTGTAGGGTGAACGTCTATTGCTTTCGTTCTCCCATCCAAGAAGAAAAATCGGCAAACGATTGTACCCAGTCTCCTCATGGCTGCAATTTCTACCGTCGACGGCCGATGTTGTCTACATGATACTTTCATATTCTTGCAGTTATCAATACACCACTGTACATACTGACTCATTTTTCCTTCCAATGCCAAATTCTTTTTCAAAAACGAAACGAAGTATTTATACAATAATTTACTAGGTTGAAAAGCAACAATAGCCAAACACAACAAAAGCCAAACGCGCTCCGTCCATTCAGGAGTGGGATTATTAGTCGCTTGACGCATGCATTGCACGTAAATTTCATCTCTCAATTCTTCTCGTTCTATACCATGACCGATAATACTTTGAATAACAGTTATTTCTTGCTCTAACTTCAACTCGCCGCGTAGATATTTGCACAAATCCTATGATGTGAGAAAAGAAAATTATTTAATATAGAATCATTTAAAATAAAACTGAACAACAGTTTTTACAATTCAACTTACTCTGAATATCGAACAAGCTACATTGACGTTTTCTGGATCGTACATGTGTATATGTGAATTTGGTATTGTAGATCCTTTATAATAAGTCACCATCTCATATTTTGGAACATACTCTAAACTCTTTCCTCTTGATTTCCGTGTAAGAGTTGCCATTATGGTACCCTCTGGGGATCTTTCGTGGCTATTGAAATAATTTTGTGCGAATTCAACAATATCATGATATTGAATTTCTACAGTTTCCGGTTCCTTTTTCTCTTCGAGCTCTTGCAACTTTCGCTCAACGCGACATTTACGTCGTTGTTCGCGTTCTGCGGGTGGTTGTTGCATCTGTTGCTGATGTTGAATGTGCTGCGATTCATGATGACCATTTTGCTGTTGCGGTGGGTGACTATGAATAACATGTCGATGACCATTTGAGTTTCTAGATTCTGGTCTCGAAGGTAGACTAGCGACAGATGGATCTTTGACAATTTTATTGTTCGGAACTGGAGGTGGTGAACCACATGTATCTCCATTTACGGCTTGCACTGTTCCACCATTAACGAGAATCGGACTGCTTGGTCCGTTCTCTTCTCGTGGTAAAACTGATTCGTAAATCGGTTCGTTATCAGTTTGACTATCCTTCGTAGAATCGCCATTCATAGTCGTGGGAGGAATAGGCGGCGGTGGGGGAGGTGGTGGTTCCGTGGGTTCTGGAAGAGTTGGCTGTCCAAGTTTACCAGTTGTGCCCCCGTTTCGTTGTTGCGATTCGTCTTGACCGTTCGCAGAGTTCAGTCTGGCTTCGGCCTTGGCATTCAACTCCATTTCTTGCTGTATTACCGTTTCTAATTCAACATCCAAATCCTCCACTAGCTCGTCCATACGTTCACCAATCTCATCGATAATTTGATTGCTCTTTGTCGATTGTACATCGGATAAAAACGAAAAGAGATTATCGAGATCTACAGACTGCAATTCCGACGATACCATCTTAGAGTTCATTTGTTCAGCCATCTGAGACAACGCAGCAATCTCTTCTTGGGCTCTTCTGTAAAATTAAAAATGTTTTAGTATACGAGCAAGAATACGAATTATTATTGATATATCTTAGTTCGTCATATTATTTATTGACGAACTTACCCAGCTTCCATTCCTACTATACCATTGTATTGAGCGCTACAAGATACAAACGAATGTTCGTTACCATATACCAGACGTATTAAAATAATGTAATATTACGACTCTAACAGTTATTAACACGATAATTAATATACCAAAAGACCATTCTCACCTCTGACTTTCTTCCAGAGCCTTTTTGTCCTCCATCAGTTTACGTTCTTCTTCCAATCTTTCTCTCTTTCTCATCTCTTCGTCGACTCGTCTCATTTCACGTAATGCCGCTGCTACTTCTCTAGCAAATACTCCTCTCAAATGACTTTGAATGATGATAGCAGCACGACGTTTCTTGATGAACATTATTCGTAATTTCCATCCACGATACGCGTGCTGTACTTTCAATGCAGCTTCCCTCATTCGTTTATATTCTAAAAATATCATATAATCAATGTCCATGAATTTCAATAGTCACAATTAAAATAATTTTTTTTATTATAAACATACCTTTTCTTTTAACGTGTCCTCTCCAAATTTTTTGAATTATCGTTGCATTCGAGTTAACTAGCCTGTTCCTCAAATCTTCGAGCGGTTCATGTACACGACTCCTCAAAAATACCTTTGTTCGACCAATTTGCCATTCGGTCGAAGGAACGCCTTGCACGCTAATTATTCTTTTCACAACCTCTTTGTCATCTCGACAAGGAACGAATCGTTTTTTGTCAAGGCATCTATATCTCAGAGAGAAATCTTGAAAAGTCATGTGAATCGGGAAGCCCTCTTTACGTATCCTAATAATATCCAACATTCCTAAATACTTCAACTGATCGAGAACTAATTTCTCGTCATAACGATTCGCCAGTTTCTCCATATTAGGCTTTATGCACCTGGCATACCAAGGAGTGGTCGATTGTAAAACGTCTACTAACGCTTGCAACTGATGTCTGCGGAGTAATAAATCTCGTTATGAAAACTCATTATTTTAACTTTTTCATACAGCAATTGTTAACTTACCTAAATGAATCGCAGAGCGTGGGTTTACCCTTGGAAGTTCCTCTAGACATAGTCGCGGTTGAATTAGCGGCCGCTCGGGCCACGGTACAACCGAGCAAATCTTGATAAGCCGTAATCTCTTGAACAAATTCATTCGTGCTGCGGGACATGAAATCGAAGAAGACATCTTGTTGAACATCGCGATTCTTATCCACGAAACCCTCAACGACATAGGTAACACAACCGGCGTAATGTTTGACGCCAAACTCGGTTTCCCACTTTCTACGATCATCTCCTTTAACGAAACAGGGATGACTCTCGAACTCCGCATGGAGATTCGTCAGGTACGCCAAATCGGATCCTTTCGGCATATGGCACTGTTCAGTTAACAACTTGAGAACACACCTAGGTGGTTTTTCTATCAACTCAAGGCATACGGTGTTGTCGGTGAATGCAATATGCGAAAATTGTATATCCTCCTGACGATAAAGTTCTTGCTCGAGTGCGAAGACGTAATGATTGAAGAACTTATGGAGCTTTTCGTTCGTGTAATTTATACAAAGCTGTTCGAAGCTATTTACAGCGAAATTCTCGAAACCGAAAATATCGAGAACACCGAGAAATCTAGAACTGTCCTGGCCAGGATTCGTACACGTATTGATGTGATTGATCAGCCACGCGAAGGTCCTCGAATATAAAGCTTTCGCCATCGCGTGTCTATTCTCGCGAGCTTCTTGAACCTTTAGCGGTATCTCGGTTATATTGCCTCTGACATTGATTTGCCGGATGAGCACCACTTTGGTAAGATCTTCGATCTGTAGACCGAGCAATGGAGCAACCACATTGAGAACTTCGACGTCGGCCTCGGACAATTCACACTTCTCGCCGTCGACGTCCTCGAAATTCAAATTTCCTAGCCAGAGAATAGCCGATAGAACTCTGTATATGCCGTCGCACATTTCCGGAGGGACCTAAAATGGGCGTGATAATCAGAATCGATACATGGGCTGGTATACATATAGAGTCAAATATCACTAGGCTATACCTGTAAGACGTTGAAGGCCAGTCGAAGGGCGTCAAATTTCTTGGAATCCGAGATACCGTCGATTTTCACGCAACCCGATTGATTTAGGTATTTGTAATGAGCGGCTGGCCTCAGCTTGTATTGCCCTGCAAATTCTTTGTCTCTCATGCCGCCCTCTACCAGCTGATACAGTACGTGATAATTGCGCTCTTCCGGACTTTGAAATGTAATACGGCTCTGTTCCAGCAAGTAATCCTGGATGATGCAACCCTTTATCATCCACTTGTTGTCAAAACACACCTGCATGAATTTGCCGAATCGCGAACTGTTATCGTTTCGGACCGTTTTGGCATTACCTTAAATGGAAAAAAAAATTAACAATTAAAACAATCGTAGGAATCGTACAAAAATTGCAGTAAAACAAATTATCGTACCGAAAGCTTCGAGAATGGTATTAGCCTCCAAGATCTGTTGCTCCACCCACGTGTCGACATTGCTGGTAACCGAGCAGAGGTACTGGAGGATAAACTTGGTCGTCTCGGTCTTTCCCGCGCCACTTTCGCCAGAAATTACGCAGGACTGATTGCTTTCGGTGTCTTGCAGCGAGCGGTAAGCCGCCTCGGCGAGAGCGAATACGTGGGGCTCGAGTGCCCCCATCTTCTGTCCATGGTAGCGATGCACGTACTCCTGTGTACAGAAAGTGCAAAAATAGGATGGAGTCACAGTACTCGCGACCCCGATAATCGTTTGTGCTCTTCATCGCACCGTTTGCCGTTACAAGTCATCCGAGAGATATTCGAGCCTCTCCCAGAACGGTACCGATCGATATTGAAAAAAAAAAATCAACCCATTTCTTTAGTGGGTCGACCGGTAGCACCGATCACCGCTCACGCAGAAGACGTCCGCATTCTGCGATAACAGGACGTGTTCAACCCTTACCGAGTCAGTCAACTCGTGTATACCGATATACCGCGTTTTATAAACAGCGAGAGGAGTCAAGAATCATTCTACTCCGATCGAACGAGCCGGGGTAAAATATTTAGATCGAGCTTAGAGAGATGTTAATATTAATTAATGGGATCCCATCGAATCCCACTGGCCTTGCCCGGCCGTTCACGACGGGTAATTTTATCTTTGCTCTTCTAGAAACGAAAACAGAAGACGAAGCCTCAAATTGTTATCCTGCCACACGTTTGATAAATGTTTACTCTATCGGATCGTCGCGTTTACTTTATCAACATGAGCTGCTTTTTGTTACGTTCTTCAAACAAAGAAGAGAAAATATGGAAGGTTGTTTAATCCAACAGAATTTATGTACAGTAAATACGCATCAGAGAGCGTCTCAACGTTGAAAAAAAAATTAACCCCTTCGTCAGCAATCACACTCGGCCCAACGTCGTCAGCAATCTGGGACGTTCTCGACTCGCTTTTTATCCAACATTCTACTCACTCGAAAAAAAGCGCAAGAATCTTACCTAAACGTTTCTTAAACATCGTCGAGGAGCTCGAAACGAGGGAAACGAATCTCTCTAGTAAGAATCTCGAGCGAATATTTTTCTCTTCTCTTCCTACATAATTCTCGAGAAATTGTAGTGAGGAGCCGAGATGGGTTCGATTCGACGAATGAGCTTTGCGTGTGTATTGGAGGACTCGGTGAGTCGGAATAATGGAAAAAATCGTCGAGTATTTTCCCGATAAGTCGTACGTCGTCGCGGACATCGTCGCACGGGATATATAAGCGACTGGCAGGAATGCAGGAAGAAAAGAGAAGCAGCCAGCGGGCTAGGTCTGTGGCTCGGTGCACGCCCTGTGTTATTGATCGGAGCTCCGCGAGGCGCGCGGCACATCGGATTCGGAGACTACGGGGGTAGTGCGCGCGAGATTTCGCTCTCTCTCTCTCTCTCTCTCTCTCTCTCTCTCTCTGCCCCCCTCTCGCCCTACGCGCTCCCTTTTACGAACCTCCTCGGGGTACGACGCTAAACTTTCCTAAACTCTTCGATATACAAATACGCGGGTATTCTCGAAGCCTGCGAGAGTCGGACGCGCGTGCATCGGCAGACGCTCCTCGGGCTTCAAAAATAGATCTAATATATAGACGGAGAGGAGAGAGGAAAAAAAAAATTATCAGAAGACCGGAAGACGGCTCCGGTGTTCCACCCCCGTACCAGAGTGGAACGATCTCGCGTTCCGTTTTTGGGTTATTTTCGAGACGCGCTCTCGACCCGACGGTCTCCCAAAGTCGCACGGGATTAGAATAATTCCACGTGAAAAATGTCGATGAAAAACACTCGCTCCTCTGCATATATTACGTTCGGTACATTAGAACCGGTCCGGACCGGCTCGATTTTATTAACCGATCGGCCGCTCGAAAATAAAGTCTTCGGTACTGGGATAGTTATTGTATCGATACGAGCTAACGGAGTACGAAAATACTATCCCGACGAAGAAAAAAACGCTGGCTGGCCTGAGTCTCTCGTTTCATCTTATGGCAAAAACAGAAGCGAGGAGCGTTTCGCGAAACCGAGCTCTAATGGTCGGTCAGCGATATCTCGGTCAAAGCGCGCGGCTTCCGTTTTCCGTTCGTGTACGAGCGAGCGCTCACAGGGTCCGGCAATGTGGTGATTACGCCGAAGGACGAGTATCTTTTTTTTTTTTTTTTTGTAACGGACAGAAAAATCGTCTTCTTCCGTTACAGTATAGCGTGTATCTAATTCATTATCACTGCGGTGATGACACTCGCGACGATCGATACCGTCCCAGAGGAGATGGCCACATTCAGCGATAATTAATTCTAATTTTTATTTCGTCCGTGAACTTTCTTTCCGCCTATTCATTCCGTTTCTCATTTTGTAACGACGCCACACTCGAATTTCACGCTAGCGAGTGTCTCTTTGCCAGTGGAAGTGTCGGCTCGACACTCGCCTTTCGTGTATACGGCGGAGGCAAAAAAAGAGCTTCATTCATGAGGCCCGTTCGAGAGTATACTTTATATCTAAACTTACGTTCGTATAAATGTCGAGTTCCTTGTACGGGTTCACTGCTATCAGTATGGATCCGGTGTACGTCTGTGTGACGAGTCGCATTGATCTCTAGTTAAGGAAAATACAAATGCGACGGACTGAAACATCCGTCGAAGGGAAAGAAAGACAAACAGAGGAAAAGCTCGATTTCCGTTCTGAAAAGTGAAATTGTATTAACCGCGGCCTTTAGGAGTGCGAAAAAGTTTAGACGGCGTAACGCTCCCGCGCAACCCCCTTGCATAATGTCGGGACAACAAGCGGCCCTTTTTATGGTTCCAATGGGTGAGTCACCGCGCCCGTAGAGCCAACCGAACCCAGGGGAGGGCACTAAAAATTCGAATAGCGGGTCGCTAAGCTCTTAAATGTCGCTACGAGTGGCTCAAATCGCTTCGCCCACGAGCGAATGAACGCGCAAAAAAGCCCGACCGTCGGGGGAAATAGACTCTCCTCGAGAATCGAATATATAATTTAGCGTCGATACTCAACCAGCAATCGAGCAATCGGCAAACACGCCAGATAGAAAATCACCGTTCGTGCAGTCTAACCACGTGTGTAGGCGATTGACGGTATACGCGGCGGGAACTCGAGCGGAAATCTATCCATTTTCTCGTTTCCTCGGTCAATCTCTTCAATTCGCGCCGTGTTAGTTACTCCGACGGGCGGAGGCTAATCTACCCAGTAACCCAATGAGATTCCCATCCCGATATCGCGACATCGAGCGAATTTCCGGGAAAACTGTGCGCGACGTTTAGAGCTCGGCAGCTGTGTTTTCGATAGTCGCGCGCGCGCGTTAGCGGCTCGACTTGAACCCGTAAGTGGGTTAGCGCGGGCGGGTTTAATACTCGTTATTGGTACGAGAGTAAATGTGAAATACGACTCTCGAGATCGACGAACCCTTCCTCGCTTCCCCCTCGACGTGGAAGGCAATCGAAGCCAGGCAAGAGCTCGCGAGAGTCGACTAGAGGTTAACGAGGTACGAGCTCTGTACACGTAATACGAGCATAACCGTTGCCCTTAGAACACTCCCCGACCTCGTGCTCTCGATTCTCTTCTTTTTTTATCTCCCTTTTCGTCATTTTTTTTTCATACTGCAGGGAGTCGCGTTTTGCGGTGAATCGTCGAGGTCAGCCTCGTCACCGTCTCTGTCGTCTTGGTTGAAACGCACAGAGGCATAGAGTAGGTCGTCGGTGTCGGTCGTTGGGTCGACAAACCTGCCGAGATGAATGGGTCTGGCGCGCGTCGGTGGGGTGGTACACCAGCTGACTAAGGGTTGTCGTCATGGCAACGCACCCATCCCGGGAGCGACGCCCCACCCCTACAAAATTCATAATCGCACCCCTCCTCCCTCTTTTATCTCTTTTGTTCTCATCTTTCAGCCCTCGATCTACGACTCTTAATTTTAAAAACCACGCGTGATTCACTCAGAGCGTTATACCTATACCGAAAGGGATACGTGTACCGCGACATTCGAGCCAGCGTTCATTACGCGACGAAAAAAGAACAACGGGGGCGCGATATTTTCGCAGACCGAAATCGTCGAGTCGAACTCTCGCGTGGAGACAGGTAAAGGGGTTTCGGGTTTATTTTTTCTCTCTCCGTGCGAGGAAAAGAAAAAAAAAAGAAAACACCGAATGCGGCACACGTGTCGCGTCACATGGCGCTGGGATTAGCGCGCGTGTGCGAGGCGATGATGAACTTTCCGTGTCGGAAATAAAAGGATACGTAAATTTGATCCCTGTTGTATCGGACCTGCAGGTTCCGATTGATCCCCGTCTCGTCGATGTCGCTGATCGACGTCATGTCCGGCACCCCGAACTCCGGGCTCGAGCCTGTAACGAGAGAAGGAGTCGCTATTATATCCTCCTGCTGCGAATATATATCGCGACAGCTGCAACGCTGGATTGAACCCGACCCGTCGCAGGTGTATACTCGGTCGCGTGCACTCTCGCACCTGCGCGCCCCGAGACGCTCATTGTCCGTAGATTTTTGACACTAGAAGGATCGCCCCGCTCCGACTGACCGCTACGGGTATTCGTAGTCTTAAGAATTTCTCGGACAATGCCGCAAGATTTTCAACGGGTGCGTTCGAGTATCGTAGCTCGGAACGGAAATACGAGAAATAGGAAAATGCGCGCAACTCGCGGGAATGTCGACATTGCGCGCGCGTGAGAACGAATGAATCACACACCGAGCTAGTTCGCGCAATTAAAGGTAATTTCGCTTTCGTATATTGGCCGCCTTCTGGGGTTTAATCTCTTTCCTCCGTTTTGTACATTTTCCTCGACTCGACCCCCACCACGGCGGCCTCGGCTCGCGTGTGTTTTCGCTAGAGCCCAAGGCCTCGATCCCGAGAGGAAGGTCGGTGACACGGAACAAAGTCGAGAATTAATTAGCCATTGCCCGTACGCTCGGCTTCGTGGCTCGTTTCCGTTACGGGGTTTACGGTCTCCCGCGCGTATTCTCACGATGACGCTTCTCGTGCTCTCCGCGAAACGATAATAATCGGAGCCGATTCGCGGTGAAAGTAGCTCGCCGCACGGATTCCATAACATTACGCAAGGATAGGAAAAAATGGGAAATCGTTAAAAAGTCATCGAGCAGGCTGTCTAACGACACCGTCGACGATCGATCGTCGGAGGAGTTGGAAGAGATTATCTCGTTTCGCTAAGAGCGAAAGATCGTTAAAACAACAAACCGCAAAACCGTGGACGATAATGATCGATCCTACAGATCGACGAACCAGGGCTATTAGGAAATGAGCGAGCGCGGTATGCCGTGTTTACAGTCCTATCTAGTCGAGAAGACCAGAGATGATATCGCGCTCGTGTGTGTGTGTGTGTGTGTGTGTATAGAAAGACCCCCTCGAAACTCGTTCAGGTGACAACCTATCTCGAGTTGTGCTCGTCGTACTTGTACAGGACCCGGGAAGAGATGAGTCACGCTTCGTTCCAACCCCTCGGAGAATTCCAGGGAAACGAGCGCAATCGTTACATGAGTCAGAGGAGAATTTCGTCGAGAGGTACGGAGGAGCGACAGAAAGTTTTTCTTTCGCGTGTAACGAATGCGTAAGAGGGAGATAAACGGTCAGGTAAGAAGAAAAAGAGAGAGTGCGCTCGGTAAGAAAGAGAGAGAAACGTGCGTCATGAGTTTCCTGAGCTGTGCGCAAACCGGATGCTAGGAAGGCTGGACACGCACGCGGCCGCAAAAGCGACAATTTTGCCGCGCGATAATAAACTTGGCCGTATCGGGTAGTTCCGAAGGAGAGACCCTCGCCGCGGAGGAGCCTCGCTTTTGCATTCAGGTGAGCGCGCACGACGGCGAAATGTGCCTATCGACGGTACGTGCTGCGCGCATTACCATACCCACCCGATGTAAATCATTGTCTTCTATACGAAACTCTCCGAGTACGCTCTCGTACGCGATATTTCGCATCCTCGGCTATTTAAACGTCCGAGTCGGCTCGTTCGCCCGAGCCGATCGAATATCTCGATAAACACTCCTTCCAGCCGAATAATTACGATTACCGCGAAACGCGGAACTCGGGAAAATTCGAACAGTCCGCATTCGCGGAAGAGCGATCTTAACCCCTGACATGCACGTTGTTTTATCGCTCGGACGCATCTGTATCGCGTCAATAGCGCCGTTGTTCGACACTCCGGCGAGTGTGCCGTAGCGCTGTGAATTTTGCAATAAACGTTATCACATCGAGAACTCACCCTGCGCGAAATGCTTAGCAACCATGATGCGCGTGGCACGGCAACTTCAGAACATTATTATTCCAGCAACCCCTCGAACTTCGGCTCTCTTCGTGCAGCACACCCGCGCGTCACTGGCCGACGATATCCGTCTCTCTCGGAGGGGAATGGATTCGCCAATTTTGATTTTTCCCCTTTTTTCTCGCGCGCACAGTCGCGCCTTTTTTCCTCGACTTCCCTTCTAACGTTCGAGATCGAGCGTTGTTCGATAATCGAAATCACATGTTCACACGCACACGCACGTTCGACGGCCGTATTATCCGCTCAGGTAGACGGGCGAGACGAGACACGGCGCACCGTTTACCAGTGACACGCGAATCGTGTTTAGGGACGACAACATGCTCCTCTCGTGGATGCTCGCCACCCGACTGCCGAGTGACGCCTAGGCACGTTCGCGTTCGGATCGTCGTCAGAGCGACCAGCTTAGCGTCCGGCGTGCGTCGCCACTCACCATTCCGCCCGGTTGTGCACTCAACTATGGCCGACGATGGCGTAGCCCGCGTACCCAGCGCGCTCGGTAAAACAGCGCTCTGTTTTACCGACGGTAGGTAACCCGAGAAGCTCACAACTTCGCGAATTACAGGATGTACGTAATTCCTGTAATTTACATCCAGTTGTATATTTTTTATCTTTATGAAATTACCGTAAACAATTTAAATTGAATAGTAGAATAATTACCGATTTTCAAAACCATAAATTACGAGTTAAAAAAATAATTAATAGAGGGTTTGTCGATGTTCATTACAAATCAATTGGTAAATTTACAACAAATTAATTATTCGGTAATTCTTTCGATGAAAAATTGCAAAGGCATCATCAGCATAGTTTGGGAAGTAGCACTTTGATGACTATCCTCCGATTCAAATAAAAACATATGATTTGACGATAGGATTTTTTTGATTCTCGGCACGGATGATACTGTGACGTGCGTTAATCGTAATGCAACATGGTATATATACTCCCTCTAAAGCGTAAATTGCCGGTCACTCGGTTCGTACGGACCTGCTCGCGAGCACCTGCCAGTTACGATTTCAAATTACGCAAGAACGCACAAGTTAAAAATCGTTTTTTTTTCTCGCACAGCTGCGATGCGACCACGCGTTGTTTCGATATTATTATGTTTTTTTGCTTTGACGAGTAAACATTGTTGCGCGGAAAATGTCACCCATTTAAATCCGCCAGTTCAATCGGAGAATGCGCTAGCGAAATTGGTGAAGCTTTTTTCCAAACCAGGAGCGTTTAAACGGGTAATGAGAACGGGCTAATTTGTATGTGCAGTTCGAAAATGAAAATTGTGCCGATTGAGTGGAATGTCGAAAAAATTGAAAATAATAATAGCAATCTGAGTTATACGATAGAAAAGTAAATAAGTGATGTATCGAGTACGTTTTACGTGGGTTTATAGATCGATGCCATTCTCGGAGACTTGCGCGAAGATGAGTCCACTACTACCTGCCCGAAAGGCGACGAGGGACTAGAATGTCGAAGAGCAGAGGCGCGCCGATCGATCGATTGTCCCCGAGGTAATCGATAACTAATTACTCATTCCTACTCCGTTATAATTGCTAGAAGAAATATCTGACGAGAGATAATGCAATTTACGATAGAATTCCCGACCTTGACAATAGCCACTCCCGATCGGTATTGTTCACGTTGTTTGGTATGTGTGAACGCACAATATGTTCATCAATCGGTACGGGAAGCTATGCTGATGCTACATCACGAGTCGAATAAAATGTTATTACGCAAAAGCTAAAATATAAAATAGAATACGTTAACTTTCTCCACTATGAACCGTCTTAACGGTGCATTACCGATCAAGATATGTAACGTGCATTTTGATTTGCGATTCGTGATAAAAAAACTTACGTATTGAGACTGTTTCGAAATACTTTTAAATATACAAAAAAATTATATAATTGGAAAGGTATTTTCATCGGATATTTATTGTACTTTTCAGGAGACTGTTTTTGCTACAACTGTTCTGCAGCTGGTCCTGAAATGTGGGCTTCGTGTTGTCGAGAAAGTTCAAGATGTTGTTCTCACTTGGCAGCGGCTTGTCGTACATGCGATCAACCAATTTTATATCCTTTCTGTTCGAAACATTTTAAAAAATGTTTGAATCAGAACAATGAAAAAAAATTGTAATCTATTCGTACAAACGTGATTCAACAATTTGGTGCAATAAGTTTTGATTTGCTTTTTCGCGATATAACTACCATCTTTGATCGGGTTTTTTTAAATAATTTAATGAGGGTATTTGACACGAAACTTGTATTTTAAATATAGTTCATTGCATAACGTAAGTTACCGTGATCGAGTTTCTAAATGTAGTATATAAGGGAGTTCTTGTTAAACTGGTTTCGATTTGCAAATTCGATCACACGAGAGTACCAAGTTGGATGGTAAAACATGTCACCTGTATTTTTGGGAAAGGATAAATTCTATGTCAAAAATCTTAAAGACCAGGAAAAAATTTGAGACGTAAAATTTTAACAGTGTGTATTTTTTATACATGTTACACACCCGATTCGGGCCGAGTATATTCATAAGCTTCGTTTCAATTTTGTAATCACGTTAATTACGTCCTCGTATTGTATCGCTCAGATAGAATAACATTTTCGTCACCATGTGCAAATTCTGGCCCTAAGACGTGAGTTCTTAATTGCTGTCGTTCATCCATAATTATAAAGTTGCTACCGTTCGACGACGATTCAGTTTTTTTACTGATTTTGACTTCGAGGAATCAAATCTATTGAAATTCAATACTTTCAGTTTTATGAGGAACCTAAAGTAATATTTATAAAAATGAAAAAGCCTTAATTTGCTCCTCCCTTACTAAATAAGGACACGTTTTGATTGTCAATGAACAAAAAGCAATAATTGATCTTTAACAGCCAATAATACGCGTTAATAAAATATTTTTATTTTCCGTCTTTCAAATATTATGCACTGAGCACACAAATAAATCGAAATATAACAATATTAAGAGGAGAAAAAAAATATTATAAGATTTATAAAATAATTCAAATACATCTATACATATAATAAAGATTTGATCTCACGATTCTAATTAATTATAACAATAAAACTGAATTTTTGCATACTTCATTCGATTTTATGCAAAATTAAATTATTATTTAATTTAATATTCTCCTCAATTATTTTAATTTTTTCCCTACCCTTTCACTGCTACAGTGCATACATTCCACCGCTCAAATTGCGGCAATCCGATTGCAAATTGTTAAGCGCCCGAATAACGATAGCGATAGTTGACAACAACGTTTTCCCTCGGCTCCCCGATACACAAAACACAGATCTTGATCTATTACGCGATCGTAGACTTATTATGATGTATATGTATATGAAGTACAAGTACAAGTTGAAAACCTATCGTGTAGTACAAAGAGAGCTGATTATGCTATTTTAGTTTATTAACTTGTATCATATACCGAGAAATATCAAGACTACAGTACTATTTATTTAGTGATTCGGAAAGGTTTGACCAGGTTCAATTAGCCGGTATCGATAAAATCAGAATATTAAATGGGGTGGTAATAGCATTGCTAGGATAAGTGCCGGAAATTGAATTCTTAAGTGCGTACTTCAAAAAACTTGATAAAAATTCGGCTTTAATCTTAAAATTTTTTACGGTTTGATTACGTATGTTATTGGAAAATTTATCACATACTTTTAAAATTATGCGACTCGAGTGAGACTCTGTGTTCAATGGATTCTAATAGTCTGTAGCGGATTCTAATTATTGATTGTGGATTGTAAGCCGAAAGATTCCATAAAGTAATTTTTGTAGTGTTACCTTCTAGGCGCACGGGCCGAGGTTTCATATGAAACTGTTGTTTGTGCGTGTATGATTTTCGAGTCATTTGAATAAAGTATATTGACGCACGTACTCCATCGCGTTTTGACAAAAACCGCTATCACTCATACATTCGTGTTCATGCATTCTCGCTATCATTCTCATACACTCTTACAAAGATAATTTTTTGTAGCTACAATTTTCTTATGTTATTTATCTTAAAAATACTCACAGTTTGAAGAAAATAAAGAGATATACACAGAATACAGGTACCGCTGCTGGTTGGAATTTTTATAGAACCAGCTAATCCGATCTTTTTAACCATAAAGACCTTCATAAGCGGTGTCCTGTCAATTCATTTCCGTTAAAAGTCCACCTTTTGTTATGATTTTCATTAACCAACAAATCGCTAATCACAAAACACTTATTACAGTTTTAGTGCCCTAAGGTCTGTTTGGTTCATCATTTATAATAATTAAAACAATTCTCTACTTGTTTTAATTATTATGCACTCTTGCATGCTTAAATGAACGAGTCATTAATTTCATTTTGTTTGCAATATTTCACATCAATATTCAAGGAAATTTTACTGTTTTGTTTAACAGTTTCTTACTTACAAGTCAACTTGATTTGCAAAATAAGACAAAGAAAATTGAGAATGTTTTTACTTTCTTTTCCAACAGAACTCGGTTCAGTATTAAATGTTAAATTGAAAATATTTAATTGCGGAACAATATGATTTAATAACTGATATTTTCATCACAATGCTGTATAAATATCTTTCTAAGCACTGTAGCGATTGAGCATCACCCCACAAATACGTCTCAAAATTATAGTTCATGTGCAGAGTTTGTAAACTCTAATCTGTTAGCACAGTACGATTTCTTTTTTCGTACAATAGAAATGTTTTAAAAATTAACCACACTGCATTTCCTTGAAGTATTTTTGTTCATTTTTCACCAGTTTATCTACTCACATCAACTATTTGAATTTTTAATTGCTTTCGGTTACGTTTTCCAATTATGAGGATGAGCTCTAGGTGGCGCTTGATTGCCTTGTGACTGCGATGCTTGTGATGGAATCATATCGAGCAAATATTGACGTTGAAGATCTGCAGCTTGACGTTGCAATTCAACAAGTCCCTTGCCGCCAGCGGCTTGAGCCATTGCCAGCTGATACGGGTACAATATAGATGTAAATGGTGGCATCATATGTGCAGGAAGAGGCTGATGAGGTGGTAAACTTGGCACAGGATTCTTCGCCAATTCTGTATGAAGATAGAAAATTAACATTTTTAACAACAATGGAAAAAAAATTTTCAGCAACATTTTCAGCAGGTATTAATCAATTCGTACCTCGTAATAATTGTTGCTGTAGGGCAGCGGCTGCTGCAGCATGATGAGGGTTGAATTTTCCACTTTCTGCTGCTAATTTGACTAAAGGATGTTCTTGTAATTTAGGTGCAGGAGGTGTTTGAGCCAACGTAGGCGCAGGAGGTACTTGTGGCGGTGGAGCTGGGGGTGTTGCCACTCGTCTAGTAGGTGTAGCCGCTTTCGGAACTGGCTTAGGCGCAGGTGGATCTGGGCTTGGGCAAGCTGCTTGGGCTAGTCTCTGTTCTATCTCTTGCTCTTGTTGCAGAGCTTTTACGAATGCAGTCTTTAATCTGCAATATCAATAAAATGCGAGTCAATATTAATTCATTTCTAGCTATAAATAAAATGTTCAAACAAAAATATAATTTACATACCGATTTGTATGTTCAGCTTTCAGAGCTTTTTTAACATTAGTTGTAACACAATGTTCACAGATAACACGGGGATCGCGACCCGCTGGAGGTCGTTGAAACGTTGCATGTTGACCTCTCGGTCCTTCTTTTTTGCCTCCGGCAACAGGTTTCTCCCATTTCCATACGGGCGTAAAATCTGTTTTACATTGAGTACACTCAAATGGTTCTGGAGGTGGTGGAACTGCTGGTTCTTTAGTAATAAAATCAACAACATGTTCTAAACCCACTAAATATATAAACTCGGTATTTGATGGGTTTGGCACAAAATGCATCTCTGGAGGAGGAGGCTTTGGCGGAGGGATTTGTAACAATGTTTTCTCAAGTTGTTTTCTTAAAGCCAATTTTGCTGCTGCTTGTCGCTGTGCAGGTGTTTGATTATCCTCTCTGGGTCTTTCCTAAATTTAAAAAAAAATAAAACAATTAGTCATTTAGTAAAATTACTGTGATAAATATCACAATAACAATAAATTATGATATAAACAGAAATATAATTAAAAATAATTTATTCAAAGAGAATTAAGTCATATTATTATTGCATTTGGAAAAATTAAAATTTGTATGCAATACTGGTGATTATAGTATTCATAAATACTTTGTATACCTGCTCTGCAATTGCAGGGGTATTCAAACTTGGAGCAGGTTTATTTTCTTGTGGTCCAGCAAGCAGCTTTATAATTGTAAAAATATATTGTTATACTCAAATTTCCAATGTTATACATGACATTGAGATAAAATTTGATATTAAATGTTATAAATGTCTGAATGATTGATATAAGAGTAATGGCTTACTTTATTTACTTGGTGTGCTGGAGATGGCGTTGGATCTTTTGTTGATCTTTCTGTCCTGTCAGCTGGAGCATGATATGTTGGAACATTTGGAGCAGCAGTTGGGGGTCTAGCTCTCGAATGAGGTGGTTGAGGTATCACCATATTTGGAGGCATACCTGTGCTGGATGTCGTATTTCGACTCGCTGTAGGTGGTAATAACATACCAGGAGGTGGAGCATGAAGACTGCTACTCCTGCTTGGAGCAGGCTGACCTCTTAATAAGGAAGGAGGCGCTTTCCCTGTTCTATGACTGAAGATAATATAAATTTTAATTTGGTTTTCATACAATATAAAAAATTTATTTCCCACCTGTGAGCAACTGGTTGAACAGTCACGGGTGGTGGCAATTTGCTTGGAACTTTTGGTACTGCAGCAATATTTTCTTTCAATTGTTGCGATTGACGTAATTTCTTCAGCAAGACCAATTTCATTTCTTCCGACCTTAGTTCTTCTCGTAATTTTCGTAAAGTCCTCTCTCTTTCTGCTAATTCATCCTTGGAGAGTTCTTTAATTGGTAACACTGCTGGCATTTCAGCAGCTAAAAGTGTCAGTATTCAATTTTATCATAAAACCCAAAGTACAAAGTCAAGGTTTACATACCTTCGTCGCTATCTGAAGCATTGCCATTAACATAACCATTTATTTTGGGTTCGTCAGGACTCTCTGCATAACTTCTTTCAATCCTAGGCCTAAGATTGCGTCGAGTTCTTCTATCGTCTCCAGATTTTGGAGCTAGAATACCTCGTGCTGCATTTTGTATATTCCGAGTTTCTAATACATGGTTTTCCATATTAGAATTAGAGGAATAATGCATTCCCAAATCCAAAGGAACACCTCCATCGGTAGAATTTATTGCAACTGATGGAGAATCTCTTCTCGAACTGCTGTTACAATATAAACGAAAACTTATTGATAAATAGTGTTATTATATAAATGTTATTGTAATTAACATATAATTACCTAACGCTCAGGTCAACCACCGCATCCCCATCTATATCCATAGCCTCCATTGTCCTATATGTGCCTCTGTAAATATTGAAAATTTTGACTCAGTAATGACCCACATAAAAATTGTACACATATTCAGGCTAAGGAATTTATGATTTTCATTTACATGTGGAATTCCATTTTTTAATTACTTTTACGGATTTAAAAACAAAATATTATCAGTGCTAAAGATTCAGGGTCAAAAATTTCTTCCATTTTTAATACATTATGAAATTTTGAAGAGAGAGTTGCCGAACGCACTTTACAACCGGTTTGCAGAACGACAAATCGAAACAAATTTAACTAATCTGGCGATGAAAACAATACGTAAATATGCATATGCGAGAACAAATTAACGTAAACGAAACAAACGAGTGTGTTACGTTAACGCAGAGTACTCACGTAGGTAAACGTGTACGAGGCAGCCGATCGGGCGATACCTACGGAAGTAACGTCCTAACCTAACCTCTCTTCGAATCTTGAGAGAGAGACACAATTGAGGAACACGGCACACGAAATTTCACACTGGTAACGCGTGTATTTTCATACGAAAATCAATGTAATAGTCAATTGACTAACGTGGATTTTTTATTAATCCATCTTTGCCGATTGAAAATTACATTGTTCGATATTGTCCTTTTTTTCGTTAAGAGAAAATACTAATTGTTGTGAATGATATATCCAGAAGTAAACCGATGCTTCGGAAGTAGCGTCTCCGCACAATGGCAGCTAAGCGTAGCGGTACAAGGCAGTGAGGAAGAGAGGGGTATTCGTGTTCCAAGGGGAGGGGGGAGCGGGAAGGGTAGCGGGGGCACTGTCGCACATTAATTATTTCTCCTCTCACCCCGTCCACATTTGCTCTCTCTCTTCTACCCCCTACCATGGCCGGTCTCAGCTACTCACCCACACATATCAACATACACACACAGTAAGCTAAAACCAATTTCTCTCGCTGTCTCGTTCTACCTTTCTACATATCTAGCTCATTTTCCTTCATTCATTTAAACATGTTTTCATCTACTCGATATTCTATAATCAGTCTTTTTCGATATCCATGTTTTAAACCGAGACTACATTTATTTGATGCAATTGCATTCCCATCTCTCTCGACCACCCTTTCTCTCACCCACCCTCTCTCTCTCTCTCTCTCTCTCTTTAGATTTTGCCGAATTTCGTATCACTAGCCTCCCCTCTTGCCACCCGTTTTCTCCCGCGCCCTTCTGCCCTACGGGAAATCGATTTTTCGTCGGAGTCCCCACTGCTCGACGATTCTGCGACTCTCTCTTTCTCTCTCTCTCTCTTTCTCTTATTAAAAGACAAGAACGTTTTTGCAACGAATTTCAAACTGAGCGCATCCTGTAATTACTCACCGTACCAATCTCTTCCTAACCGAGAGTCGCGATTTTTTACACTTCCGCTATGAAAGCCGCATACTTATCGATATCTTTTCCCTTTTCTTATCGCGCGATATCTTACGCTCGTTCTTCATTGTTTCAAATGATTTGTCTTCGCTTCCTTTTAATTTTTCATTACAATAAAATAACAAAACTCACTGCCATATATATTTTTGTGTACTGGCTCTTAACAAATATAAAGAATTAATATTACGAATCGGATAAGATAACGTGAGATTACGGAGTCGATACGTAAAAACTGTTCAACTTATCGAATAGTCAACAAAACGTTCATTTACGTATCTATTTGCATATATTTGGAAGAATTCATTAACAAAATATTTGAACAATTAAATCAAACAATTAAATTGCAGTAGTTAATTTATTCTCAATTTGATTTTCAATTTCATTAAATTATCTGATTATTCATTGTAACAGTAGGTGTCACTAAAAAAAGTAACCAGACGAAAGACAAAATACTTCCTAACCTATCAACGTTATCAAAAAATTCGTCTCTTTAGTTCTCAGATTGATTTTTATTATGCATTTTAAAATTTGTATGGGTTGATTCATTTAATTTTTATCGTTACTAAGAAATAAATACATTAGCCAATTGTTGAATTATCTAAAAAAATTTGTTCATATAATTTTAATTGATATTTTCATCTAAGAATATTTCGTGCGTACTTTTTAATTACGGCAAGAAACTAACAAGCAATGGCTTCTGATACAATTATCGAAAAATATATGGCAGAAAAAACATATTGGAAAATGTACAGTTATATTTGAACTTTTCGTGCGTTTTCGGTAATTACCGGCGATGACTCGAGCGAAAGAGGAGGGGGAAGCTTCTGTTTTACGGCACTACCAGCGTAAGCATAGTGATCGGAATCGTGCGTCGAGTATGTTGACACCCAACTTACCCATACATTCTTAAATTAAACTCATTCGTTGCATTACGTACCTCAAAAAATCGATCAAGGTCGATCCAAATTTTTCGTGCAATTCCGCTCGACGCGCAAATTGATTACATTCATGAGAGGTACATTAATGCCGAAGTGAGAAAGAGGATTGAACGGCGACCAGCCGATCGTTTATTCGTTCCTCTCTACTCCGCTTCTGTCCACTCCACACTAGTCACACACACGTAACACGAGCATCTCACCATACGCTGTTTTGTTCCTTGGTGTGCATCACGTGTGTACACGTACGCACAAAATCACGGCACTAGCTTATACTACGCTCGCACACAATTGTCCTTATCCAACTAAAAGCGACAACACACGAGTGCGGTACGTCACACAAACCCAAAGCGAGCGCGCGTAGTGTCGCGCGTCCTTACACAAAATGAGCTTCACGCGACGAGTTCGACAACACTGTGCATCATCAGTCGTGTACGCGCGCCGGCACGCGCAGTATTTAGTAACTATTCTCGACAAATTATCACCAGATAGATCGAACACAATTGCGCATCCCTATGCACATATATCGTGTTAAGAAGAACACACCCGCACAGTTCTCGTTTGACTCATATCGCTGAAACCGATTTACTTCCGTACGTCGGGAGCGGGGAGAGGAAAAAAATTCACGCTTCACCTCCGCTGCAAAAATTAACGAGTGTGATTCAATATGGCGGCCACTCTCGTGTGTCCAACACGAAGAGACCCCCTCTCCGTAAGCGTGCGCGCGTGCGAAAGCGCCTCGTTCCGCTGGGTATCGTAGCCCGCCGTCGTTATTTTCCCCATCTTTGCCCCCTCTTCTTCCCGCTCAAATAGTATTTCCAGGGTAGGGTGGAAAGGGAAACTGAAAATAAGGGATCGAGGGAGAGGGACAACTGGACTGGCCCTTGTCATCCCTCGCATACCCCCCCCCCCCTCCATCGTCCCTCTTGGTTTCATAGGACTCGTGAGTTTTCGTCCACCTTCGTATGTTTGTACTAAGTGGGGATGAAGCGCCAGCAGCTACGGGGCTTACCGGAAGCGACCCACGGACTTCGCTTTAAACACGTTTACCGATGAGAAGTGCATTGACAAGCGTCTAAACAAATCCCACGTGCTTCTGCGCACATTCGCTCCCTTCGACTTTAGATATTTGTAGGTTTTGTCATATCGCCACCAACTCGGAGCCCTATATTATATTCAATTCCCACCCTCGATTCTCAATCATCGATCTATTTTTTCTATCCTAAATACTGAATTATCACTATTTATTAAAAAAAAAA